>CM071846.1:51268405-51479440 GCA_036507275.1 Sicyos edulis | reverse complement strand
TAGACTAGCAAGCTAGTGTTTGTTTGGAGTAAAGTCCGAGTGGTTTCGTGTGGTGGCAAGTTGATGCTTGGTGTTGACCAAGGTGTGGAATGGAGTTGTTAGAGTTTAGTTTTGCCTGTGGGGGGGCGAAAGTGGTTTGTACCATGTTGGTTGTTTTTCATGTTTCCGTGATGTTGAGTTGCCCCGCTTTGGCATTTGGAGGTTCACCGAGATGGACCCTTGTTACGCCCCGTGAGATTAGATGTTGTTGCTCCGTGGAGCAAGACAGCTGAGCGATGTGGAGTTCTCTGTCCGCTGGTTGTCCGCTTGTAAGAGCTGCTTTCTTCGGGAGTTGTCGTTACTCCCTTGGTCTTGAAGTTAATGGTGGAAGCGCTAGCTTGAAGGAAAAGTTTGTTGGCCGCTTGGAAGTAGTCGCTTGTCCAGCTTAAGCGGATTCTGGATGGTGTTCTAGAGGTCGCAGAAAGGTTGTTCTCGCGCTCTTGTGAGTGTTTGGCCAAGATTTGGTTCTGCTTGTTGTTTCGAGAGCTAGTTCTTGTTCTAGCCGAGGGCGCTGTTCCGAGGCCTTGTTCCTAGTCAAGAAGTTTTGGGAGTTGACCCTCCTCGCAGCTTGAGCAAGTGCCGTTTGTTTCTGGCTTGGTGGTCCTGACATTGAGTTTTCTCTGGGTGTTGCTTCCAAGAGAGTTGGTTGTCGTTGCCTTGGTTTGAGCAAGCGAGCGCGTGTGGAGTTCGCCGCTCTCTCCGAGTTTGCTTGTCGCCGAAGTCGCTTTCCGCTTAAGGTGAGTCACTTAGCTCCCGAGCTGTGTAGTCGATCAGAGTAGCGCAATGTCACCTTCAAATGGAGAGGGTCCTCGCTTTGTGTTGTTAGCAAGCAAGAGTTGTTTGTTCTCGCAAGGGATGGATGCCACCAAGAAGAGTTGAGTTGTTCTCGCAAGTTGTTGGTTCTTTGGGGATTGAAGATTTCCTTTCCTCTAGCCTCGTGGTGGTTGAGTTGCTCATTGATGCCACTTTCGAGTGATAGCTTTATGCAGGTAGTCTTATGGATTCGTGGCCCAGATCCGTAAGCTTTGAGGTTGTCGTTATCCGCTTTCCTTGTGAGGTTTTGGGAGTGGAGCTCCGGTTGGAAGATGAGTTAGGCTTAGGCTTAAAGGGAAGTCCTTTGAGTAGCCGCTGAATTTTAAGAGTTGAGTAGTAGTTGAGGCAGCGCTGCTCGTTATAAGTTTGGGTTGAGTTCTTCCGAGCAAGCCCTTCTCGGCTTTGTTCCTAGTGCTGTTGTGAGTTCCGCTGGCGTTAGTAGAGCCGCGCTTGAGTGAGTTGGCACAGAGGTGCCGTGGCATTGGCTGGTGTCGCTGAGCCGCTTTCTCAAGGTGTTGTGTCGCAGAGAGTCGCGTGATGGTTTAGTCCTTGCTTCCCGAGTTTTCCTTGAGAGGAATGTTGGATGTTCCTTGCCTCGCGCGATTTTCTCCTTAAGATGGTTGCTTTAAGTGTTGTGGTCGTGTTCTAGTTGGAGAAGTTTGTCTTTTGGATCACCGCCGCTGGTGGTTCGCTTGTATCTCGTTAAGGTCAGAGTCAAGGTTTGAGGTTTGTTGGTCTTTGTGAAGTAAGAGTAGGCCGCTTAGTTTTGGAACTCGAAGGTTCGGGCTTGTTTGGCCGCTTGTTGTAGGGTTGAGTTTGTTTGTTGACAATGTGCATGTTTTTTTTTTTTTTTTTTATATGTATCGATGTTAAAGCGCATGTGCCTGACTCCATTGTTCATTGTGGACTTTGAGCCTTTTGTAAAATTGATTGAGGTTTGAACTTCAAGGGAAGCCTGTGGAGTATTCTCGCCTTGAGACATAGACGCTGCATAATCGTGGGATCCGCTTGGTGAAAGTTCAAAGGAGGAGTCGAGTTCAGAGGAGGCCGCCAGAGCGGGAAGACGGATGAGATTGCAGAGATCCGTGGTCTGCTTTCAGTTTTAAGGACTTTCGAGGACGAAAGTCATAAAAAGGAGGGAATATTGTAACGCCTGTGTTTTCATCCCGCCTTCGAGGTATGCCCCGGGGTATTTTGGTAATTTGGTCGGGCCGCCGTGGCCGCTTATGTCTTTTTCCAGCCATAAAATTATTGGATGGTATTATGTAAGTTTTTGAGGCTTTGTGGATGGGTTTGAGCATGGATAGATGCAAAAGTAAAAATATAGGAAATTTATGTTGCAGCTTGGGATTCGAACCCGGTCTCCTGAAAGCCTCGTGAGGAGGCGTGCTGGCTTGAGCTATGGAGAGCTCTTGTTACTCTTTTCCGCCATATCTTAGTTACCCTTGGATCTTTGGAGTTTTGTGCATTTGGTTAAATGAAAAGAAATTAGGTTTTGTGTTTTCTCCCAAAACTCCATGGCCGCCCAACCTCTTCTCTCCCAAGCCCTTGCCGTGATTTTCTTCCCTTGCACTCCGAAGCGCTGCTCCGCCAGCTAAGCGACTCAAATGAGCAACTGGCCATGAGCAGCCAAACCAGATCGCACTCAAGAAATTTCAGCGCCAAAGAAGAAGGTCGCCAGACGCCAGCGCCCAAAGCAGACGCAGCCTCAGCGCCTGTGCCGTCGCAGAACGCCAAAGAGGCGCCGCAGAAGACTCACCACATAGGCTGTCCGCTGCCGCAGCCTGGCCAGATCGCACTGCTTCGCCGCAACGCCTGGGCCAGCCGCCGCTTATCGCTACCGAAGCTGCGCTCGCAGATCGCAGCCCGAGCGCCTGCTGCTCGCCTGCTCGCGCGCAAGCGCTCGCAAGGTCTCGCGCTGGCCGCCGCGCTCAAGCCGCCTCAGCTGGCTCGCGCTTAGCGCGCCATCCGCGCTCTGGGCCTGTCTGTCCGCGCTGGGCAGCTGGGCCGCAGGCGCCTATTTGCTTTATCTATCGCCAGCAGGCGCCATTTGCCGCCATCGCTTCATATCCGCGCCAAAGAAGAAATTTCCACCGTGTCGCGCCGCCCGCTCACAAGGTCACCGTGATCGCGTGAGTTGCTCTTTGAGCCGAGCCCCTATTTATTTTATTATATTTAAGCCTTTAGAGTGTGATTATCATTGTTTTTGTTAGGTTCTCGTGAGCTAGCTCTGGCCCGATCGCAGCCTTTAGGATTTTGTGTGTAGTTGCTCTCCCTACTGTAAGGATTTCTTACCTGAGTTGTGTGGACCCCGCGATGTTCTATGTGATTGTTGTTTGTATGTTTGTTTGTGATTATCAAGATGTATAGTTTAGGTGCTCGCTCGAATTCTCGACTCAGCATGACTTCAGATGTTGTTCTCTCATGTTAGCCCATGCTAGGTTGTTCCGCTTCTAGCATGCTCATATCCTGTTTGCTTCAGAGTACCATGCTAGGTTCGCTGTATCCATGGAGCACGTTTTGGATTGTATTGATTGTATGTTATTGATATGATAGGTTAAAGTGTAGGTAGGTAGCATCATCCGGCCCGATGCATAAAGTATCTTGTATCCATGGCGTGGACGCCGAGACAGCTTCTCCGCCCTCGACCCCGTAAGGGTTTAGCTAACCCGACCCAGAGGCCCCGCAATCTTGGGTGAGGGTGGCAGATCGTTAAATGCCCCAACGGGCGGGATGATGACTTGGCATTGCCTCGCCCTCCTCGGGCCGGCACGCCCTCGCCGTGTTCGGCCAGAGCTCTTGATTGCCACCGTTAGGGCAAGGACCGCTTCGGTGTAAGCCTACCACGACGGTTCCTTAGCCTCAAAGTGCGTGGTTCAGCCGATATAGTTCACGTGTCCGTGTCTCACACCCCTATGTCGCTGACACCGATCCGTAGATTTAGTTAGGCGTGGTGATCGACATGGGCAGCTTTGCCACTAGACCCCGCACTTCTATAGTTCGGCAAAGAGCACGCGTGCATGCTTACGCCATTACAACACACCGAGAGCTCCTCGATCTTGAGCTAGTGTACCTTTCAGACGATAAAGAGACAGCCGAGGCCGAGACTTGGTTCTCGATAGGCGATATTGTGTGGTGTGGATTATTCCGACTAAGACCCCGAGTTGGCATCCGAGGTCCAAGTGTGGACTTAAGCTATGTGCTCTATTATGTGTTTATGTTCACAGCCTTGCATACACTCATCTAGATGACCATGTGCATCGATTGTACCCCTGGCCGGGGATTCTTACCGAGTAACTCGTTACTCACCCTTACTTATCTTTCGTGTAACCATGGCGCGAGGCGTGATGGTCAAGGAGGAGCTATGATCATGGGAACGCGGCCGCCGCCTCCGACTTTTTATTTCTATGACTCTTTGTCTTTCATTTTCCCCGATCGCATGAGACGCACGAGCCCAGGATGTTTTCAATGATTTTGTGGATTCCCGCTTTATTGAATTTGAGGATGTTTCAAATGTTTTAATAAATTCGATCAGAGTGTACGTTTTGGAAATGTATTTGCCTTGAAACAGTTTCAGCAAACTATATTGATTCGATTGAACCTTGATTGTTTTGTTTTAATTGGGAATCTAAAACTTATTTGCATATTATCCTTTCCTTTGAATGTATGCATTGGGGTAAAGGCTCATTTAGAGCCCCCTTTTGGGCCTGGTCTTTATGACAGAGACACAAATTAATCATAATTTGTATTTATTAAAGTAACACAAGAGATAAACGCATTATTATAAATATACATATTTGGCATAGTTTGTTAATTAAAAGAGCCATAGATTCAATTAATGATGGTAACTTAATCACCAAAAATGGATTAGTACACGTGTTTATAAATTGGCACGATCGAATAAAAACAAAAAGTAAAATAGGGAGAATAATTATATTCGATTTAGGGGATTAGAGCCTCTAGGAGGTATGAGGTTTCCATGGATGGACTAAATATTCACTTTTATCAAGCAGAACCAAAGAGAAACCCTTCTCGTTAGCATTCCAAAACAAGTATGATCATCGATTTATTGGTAAGCCATTTCCTCTTTCTCGCCGTAAAACCTCAAATGTATTCTCTCCCAATTTGCTCTTAAAGGTGCACTCAAACTTTGTGCTTTTACAAATATTCATCTTGAATCCCCAATTGTATTCAATTTCCTGATTTATCACATGCACACTGTAATAATCAATCACCAAAATTGGCCGCCTTTCATTATGTATAACCTAATAAAAACATGTTACATATTTGATATAAAATATTTAAAAGTTCTCTACCTAAATCATCGCTTTTGACTCGCAATGCGCCTCTATTGGTGTATCCTTTAAACCGCTCCCAATCATCACTCGCCACTTTGATAATGGAATTTGATACTTGATTCTTCAACTCGCAAAACACACAATACATATTTATATATATATCCTTCGATTTATATTTATTGTTTCTATATGTATTTTTTTTTTTTTAAAAAGCTCTTGGTAAATATTATTTCTACTCAACATATTTTTAACATCAACACAAACCAAGTTCCTTATTGTATGTCTTCATGATGATTTTTGTTTTTTTCAAAAATTATATAAATAAAATAAAACATTATAAATTAGGAAAATGATATAGATATGCAACTTTATCTCAACCGTGTTAATTTAAACACTTTTTAAAAAAATATTTGTAGATAAAATATTTTTCTACTTTTTCATATTCTAAAATTGCATTCTTTCCATTACTTGAATTTACTTCATTCCAATTAGATGAACTCGATTGTGGGTAATAAGTATCAGCTCACTTGATTAGTAGGCATTTTGTTCACTTTACAAGAATCTACCCATTTTTCTTATATAAACGATTTGTTTCAAAGAATTTTGAATTCATTTCTTTCATTTTTCCGTTATACATAAAAATAAAATTTCTAATGTTTTCTCAGAAATTTAAATAATATAAAATTTTGAATCACATTATTATTTTTACAATGAAAATGAAAGGAGAAACCAGTAAATGACTAAATATTTATGAAATAAAATTCTATTTTTCATTATAAACAACCAATTGTGTTAATGTCAAAGTGAAATAAGCCGAGTGGCATCGATATATTTTTCCATCTTAAGGTCGAGGTGCAAGCCACCCAAAATGTGTTACCATAAAAATAAGCCCTATATGAGTTTTTAAAACAATGAATAAAGGGTGCCAAAAGTTATATTCGATCGTTACAAGATGGTTGTCTCTTGATAATGGTCGAGTATAGATTTAAAAAATAAACATACCAATATGCTGGGAGTGACATTGTTGACTTCGTAAGAAAATGCCAAAACAAAAACTAAAATTGCCAAAGCCCCGAGAGTTTTCATTTTCTTCTTCAACGAGCTTTATATTTTTCAAGTAAATTTGCTTATATTTATAGTTTCATCCTCTTGCAATAGAAATTTCAAGGTCTTTAATCAAAATTAAAACACATTGATCTTTTTTTAGAATTGAACCGAAATGTTAAATTTAGAAAGAAAACAATTTGTGATGAAAATCAAGCTACCGTGTTAATTTGTTGAAACATTTATGTAATACTATCCTTAATTTAGTGGTTAATATTTATCCATAGAAGTCAAGAGATTGTTAGCCTTAAATGTCCTGCATGAAAATCTCTCCTTCATTTGTACTTTGTTTCCTAATTAGGATTAACCAATGGCTTCTTTTAATAATTGGAATTAATGTGTGGATGATTAGTGGATGTAAGGACCCAACACTAAAAATTTCTAAATGGCCCTTACTTAACATGTAAATTCATTGGAAATCGCTCAAAGTAATGGAAAAGAACATCTTTATTAAAAGTACTCGGGAATATAAAATCCATTTGAAATGCTTAAAGGGAAAAACAATAAACATCCTCCGCTAGAGTTTACAAAACATTACAAATGACAATGACATAAATCCAAGTTCAACGATACAAGTTCCAAAACTCTTTCAGCTTGCATTGTAAAAGACTTAGACTATGCAAATGCCTTCCCATGATCCATCAACTCCCTTCTCTAGCCACCCTCGATGTTGTGCCAAGATACCTAGTCTAGAAAACTACGTAAAGGGTGAGTACAAGTTGCACTCAAGAAGGATTCCCAACCGGTACAATATGCCCAATAAATCACCTAACACCCTAGCATACATCGAACATTTGAGAACGTAAGGCCTTTTAACAAAGAGACAACAGATAAATCATCAAGAAAGTCTAAGCTTACAATGCTGTATAAGGTTAACACACACCGGGCTAACTAACAGAGTACTTAACAAGTAATCTCAAAGTTATAACAAAGACAAGAAACAAGGTTAGCACACCCTAGGCTCACTAAGGACAAAGAACACACTAGGCTAGTCCTACTCAAAACACATCGGGCGCCTTTGAATCGCAACACATCGGGCGCTTTGCTCAACTCGATTAGCAACACACTAGGCTAACAGGGACAACAACACACCGGGCTAGTCCTCGAACAACATGGGTAGCAACACACTAGGCCAACCCGAGATCAAGAACACACTGGGCTAATCCTAGAAATCGCCAAAGACACATCACAACAAGGGACAAAGACACATCTGGCTAGTCTCGGATTGTTACACACCTGGCAATCTCGAGCAAACCGAGCCATCACGCAACTCGACCGACACTAACTCCCTAAGGACTCTAACACATCTCACAATCATAGCATAATAAATAACCACCCAGATACAAGGATATAAAGTGCATATAGATAGGCAAGTCAATAACAGTGGAAGCATAGAAAACAAGACATTATTCTACATGCCAATCCTAACAAAGAATTCAGAAGAACTTAGCTACAACATGCTTAAACATACATCACCACAGTAACATATATAGCATACAATTCCAAAAGTTACACAATAGGAATAGACAGAGCTAAGCATCTACGATAACATACTTCCTCTAGAGTTCATGCAAGAGCCTATCCACTAACAAAGCTTTATATAATCTGCATAACCTCGCAGTAAGAACCTATCCACTAACAAAGCTTATATAATCCGCATAACCTATAGAAAAGCCTATCCACTAACAAAGATAAAGACAAACACACAACTAGGAGTTATCAATGAGATGCGCAAGGCCCACACAACTCCCTCGGCAAGGAACCCTTACTCACAACAAAGTGGAATCAAAACCTCAAGTAAGCTTTTAAAAAAAAAAACCTCAAAGTAAGCCCTAAACCGCAGAACACCTCACAAGCTATCCTAGCAATGTAACAACAAGTCACAAACCAAACCACAACAACCAAACAACCAGAATTACGGCTTTACCAAACCCGAGCAAGGTTTCAACGCCCAAGGGTAGTCTCGCCAAGCTAGGTCCAACCACACACAAGAAAACTCCATGCTCCTTTCTTCTTCACTCGCTAGGGCATACAATCCACACAAGGCATAGGTTAGGTTTAGCTTAATCACACAACAACAAGGCATAGCTTTCCCACATGGTGCTCTCACCACCAAGGGGTTTTAGGACAAAGAAGCACACATCAATTAAGCACCACTCACCTTGCGCCTCGACCAAAGAGGTGACACTAGAGGCCTCGACAAACACACTCCACAAACACCCAAAAGAATTCGGCTAGGGCTACTTGGCACAACCAAGAAAAGAAATTTGAGAACAACAACAACAAGCATTCAAACACAACACAAGAGCAAGAACAAACATATCGACCTATTAGTCTCGCCAAGAGGAGGAAAAGAGACAATGAGGATATCGGCAATAGCAAGAGTGAAGGGATTTTCTGATCTTCAACCACCAAACAAAGAGCAACTCCAAATCTTCTTCCCAACCAAGAGAACTCCTGATCTATAAGAAGGAGAGAAACATAACCCTTTTGTCGGGTTGGCTCTCGCCAAGACAAGGAGAAAGAGGAAAAGGAATTTGCATGTAACGCCTGTGTTTTCATCTCGGTCTTCCAAGTATGTCCAAAGGGTATTTTGATAATTTGGTCGGGCCGTTAGGGTCAAGCTTCTCATTTTCTCGCTTGTTTATGTTCTGGATGTTCAGATAGGGGTTTGATGCCTTCCGTTGAGTTTGGGGTGTTGAGAGTTGCAAAAATAAAAATGAGAGTTTTGGCTTTAATAAAATGCATCACTGGGTTTGAAACCAGGTGGCTCGGCTAGTTAGCTAAGGGGCCCTTGCCGATGAGTCAGCAGCGGTTGTTGACACTCATTCCACAAAGTTATCTTGGTTTCTTGGTTTTTGGGACTTAAGTGAGTTCGATTAAAAATAGGTTTTTCTTTTTTTTTCTCCTTCCCAAATTCCTTTGCCGCCCCTCTTCTCCAAAGCTTGTTCTTGTCATGCGATTTCCACTCTCCCGAGCTTCGATCGATCGCCCTGTAAGTGATCCTTGTGTTTCGATTTTCCTCCCTTGTTGTTGTTGCCGATCCGCTTGCTAAGGGAGTTGTTGGTTTGTTCTTCGCCACGAGAGGAGGGGAAAGGTAATTGTTGGTTGTGTGTTGTTGTTGTGGTTGTAGCCACACGCAGTCGCCCACCGCAACAACCCCGCCCCGCCGCAGCCCCGCCAGAGCTCGATCCTCGCTGTAATGCAAAGAGCCGCTTGCCGAACACCGAGACGCATCGCTTCAAGCCACCTTCGCGCGGGAGTAGCAAACTGCCGCGATCGCACTCAGAACGGCCTCAAAGTTTTCATCCCGCCTTCCGTGTATGCTCTAGGGGTATTTTGGTAATTTGGTGGTCGTCGCCGTGGCCGTTTATGTCGCTTTTTAAGTTGTTAAAATTATTGGATGGACTTAGGTAAGATTTTGACGCTTTGTGGTTGTGTTTGGGCATGGTGAGATGAAAAAGAAAAATTGAGAAATAGAGTGAAGCAGCTTGGGTTTCAACCTGTGGTATGGAAGGTCACTTAAAGGCCATTGTCTGGTCGAGCCTCGAAATGTTCTTGTTACTCTTTCCATGCATAAGTTGGTTAGCCTTGAGTCCTTGGGTTTTGGTGCATTTGATTAAAAGAAAGGAAATTAGGTTTGGGTGTTTTTCTCCAAAATCCTTCTTGCCGCCCCAAGCCTTTTCTCCCAAGCCCCCTTGCCGTGTTTCTTCCCAATCTCCATCGAGCTTCATCTCGACCGAGCAAAGCAGTCACCCAAACAGAAATTTCTAGCCGAGTAATAGGTCGCAACAAAGAAGCAGTTCTCGTGGTCGCGCTTAGATGCCCATCGCCAAGCAGCTTAGTCGCTCGCCTCACGCACCGCCAGAAGCAGCCCTTCACCCTTGTTGCAAGCACCGCAGAGGCCGCTGCGCCCGCCGCGCGCACTGACGCCATCGCCACCGAGCTCGCGCTCGCGACTCGCGCCGCTCGCCCGCTCGCTGTCAAGCGCCCGCGCTCGCGACGCTCGCTGCCGCTTCGCCCGTCTGTCAAGGCTTTGGCGCCGCGACTCGCTGCTTCGCCTGCTGCTCGCTCGCGCCCGCGCTCGCTTCGCTCAGACGCCGCGCTTGCGCTTCTTGTTCGCCAAAGCACTGTTTCGCTTATCGCGCCCACGCAGTAGCTCGCGCTTCTAGCGCTGTGCCAAGACGCTACCGAGCAGCCTCTCGCCACAAAGCAGGCCTAAAGAGTGTTTAGTGCTGGCAGCTTTGTCCGTTTGCTCCGCGCCAACCGTGTTGCGTGAGTTGCTCCCTGAGCCGAGCCTCGCTTATTTTATTATATTTAGGCCTATGGATTTTGATAATTATTGTGCTTGTTAGGTTCTCATTAGCTAGCTAGCTCGAGATCGGTCGCAGCCTTAAGATTCTTGTGTGTAGTTGCCTTCCAACCATGTAAGGATTTCTTATCTGAGTTGTGTGGGCCCTCGCGATATTATATGTGATTGTTGTTTGTATGCTTGTTTATGTTTATCAAAGATGTTTAGTGATAGGTGCTCGCTCAATTCCCGATCGCATGATTTCTTATGTTGTTTCTCGCGTTAGTCCATGCTAGGTTGTTCCGCTCGCATGCTCGTTATCCGTTTCTGCTTCAGAGTATCATGCTAGGTTCGTTGTATCTATTGAGCACGTATTGGATTGTTTTGTCGTGATCCGCTTATAGGTTTGAGATATGGTAGGTAGCATCAACCGAAAGGATGCATAACGAACTTGCATCCACGGCAGGACGCACGAGGCGCATTCGCTCTCGATCCACGCTTAGGGTTTAGCTAACCTTAATGGCAGCCCCGCAATCTTGGGTGAGGGTGGCAGATCGTTAAATGCCCCAACGGTCGGGATGATGACATGGCATTGCCTTGTCCTCAGCAGCCGGCACGCCCTCGCCGTGTTTCACCAGAGCCCTTGATTGCCACCGTTAGGGCAAGGACGGCTTCCTCGTGTGCCTACCACGACACGGCCTTTAGCCTCAAAGTGTGTGGTACAGCCGACATAGTTCACGTGTCCTGTGTCTCACACCTCTATGTCGCTGACACCGATCCGCAGATTAGTTAGGCATGGTGACTAGACTCGCGCAGCCTGCCACTAGACCCGCACCATCCATGGTTTGCAAGATTACGCGTGCGCGCAGATACGCCATTACAAAGCCGCTTTCACCGAGAGCTCCTGGGATCTTGAGTTCATTGCACCTTCGGGACGACGATGAGATAGGCCGAGGTCGAGACTTGTTTCTCGATAGGATCGTGATCGTGGTGGTGGATTTTTGGAGTAAGACCCGAGATGGCATCCGAGGTTTATGTGTGGATTTAAGCTATGTGCTCTCTTCTCGTGTTTATATTCATAGCTTGCATACCTTTCCGCTAGATGACCATGTATATCGGGATTGTACCCTCAGCTTGGGGATTCTTACCGAGTAATTGCTACTCACCCTTATTTTGTGGTTTTCCATGTGTAACCATGAAAGTAGACAGATGGCCGGAGGAGGAGCCGTGATCATGGAAACTCGTTGTTCAACTCGAGTTTATGTCTATGATTCTTTATTTTTTATTTTCCTCTCAATGCATGTAGTCGGGCACGAGCCCTAGGTTGTTTTCTCACTATTTTTCTAGATTCTAGCATCGTTGTAACCATTGGAAGTTTTGAATGTTTTAAATAAATCTCTCGATCGAGTGAGTTTTGGAAATGGATGTTTCAGAATTTTGTATTGACTTTTTAAATGGATGTTTGTATGTTTTAGTTTTTTACTTAGAACTCAAAACCATTCTTGTCGTGGATTTAACCCGACCCAAAACATGGTCCTAAACCTGGTTCTCACTCAAAGATGCAAGTTAAATATGATAATGCAAGCGTTTAGTGCTCATATTTAAAAACCTTTCAAAACCTATGAGAAGGGGGAACCCTTGAAACATAACCAACAATTTTCATTTAAACATAATCAACATGTAAAACAACTCCGCCAAGTTGTTTATAAAACATACAAACAATTTAAACAACTTTTTAAACAATGTTCCCTAGGACTCTGGCCCATCTACATGCCGAATAAACAATGCAATAATAAATGACAGAGTGCTGGGCAGCCTCCCATGATCAATTAGCCCTCCGCTATCCCTCCCGGTGTTGTCCCAAGTTACCCAAAGATAAATAAGGGTGAGTATAAACATACTCAAGAAGAATCCCCAACCGGGTACAAACACGATACATCACCATCTAGCACCTCAACATGCAAGCAAACAAATTATCAACATGCATCATAGCTCAACGAGCTCATAATGAAAGTTCGAGCCATCGAAAGTCTCCTACTTCCGCCTAATGATTGATTACTCGACTCAATCTCGACATCACCCGAGGTATCTTTCACTCGTGGGATTGAACCGATCCCAAGGATGTCCTCAAAGGCCTCTTGCCCTTGCTAACTGGACTTACCGAGAATACCCAAGTCCGCTCTAAACTAGAAGGAATGGTGTACTCACTAACATTAGCCCGGGAGCTTCTCCAACAAGCAACTAACGCTGCAGCGCGCGACACCACATGCCGCCGCAATCGGGCGAAATGCGAGGTTCTAAGGGCAAACCACGCGCCGTATGCATGCTTATGACTTAAGCGTGTCACCGATCACAAGATCGCGAGGCCCTGCGCGCCATCCGTGGCAAACAACCACCGACTTGAAGCTAAGAATCGACCAAGGTAGGCTTACACCGCTAATGTGGTTCCGCCTCAGCAGCTACAACCAGGCATACGCCAATGTGGGTAGCTAAATCCACATCGGCGGTCGGAGGGGAAGCAATATACGCTATGTCGCGCGACTTTACTCTCCACCAATGGGGACAAAGTACGTTATGTCCGCCTCACCGGATGATGACAAACCCTACAACTCTATCTAAGAGTACATAGTAAAATGATTCCCCGCTAGCAAACAATAATTGACATCAATGACCATTACCTAGCATGATACTACAAACTTAAGCAGAATCATAAGCATGCCGCAAGAACAATCCTAGCATGGCACTAACATGTAAAATCAAAACATGCTAGCAAGAGATCAATCAAAGTCGCCTATCACTATCATGCTCATAATAAAGAAACAAGCATACAAGGCACATAGTGATAATATCGCCGGTCCACACAACCACTGTAAGAAATCCTTACCGAACAAGCAGTAAAACAATAATAATCATAAATCAACAAACAACCCACAAGCTTCATGGAACCCGAGCAAATTTAAACATCAAATAAAGCACCCAAATCAAATACATAAAACACCCCAATTAAATCCATAACCAACAGCCAACAAATCAAGGCCACACGAAGAAAAGACTCGGGAAATACCATCCGAGAAGCCACAAGGCTCGGGCCAAGCCAACACAGCTGGGCAGGCTGTCGGCAGGGCAGAAGCTGGCTGGGCGCAAGGCACTGGCGTTGGGCGCAGGCGTAGGGGCGCGGAGGCTACCCTCGGGCGAGCAGGGGCGAGGCAAGAGCGTGCGGCGCGGCTCGGCACAGGGGACGGCGCGTGGGCGCGAGCTCGGCAAGCAACAAGGACGCGCGCGGGTCGAAGAAGCGACGAGCTGGCGTGGCGCCGGCCGCACGACATCGCGGCGGGTCGGGCAACACGACGCTGCTTGGCGCTCGGCAAGATAAAGGCGAGCAGGCGCACTGCACTGTGGCACTGCTCTCGTGGACGGCTCGGGCGAGGCAGATCTCGGCGATGCGGGACCTGGGCGATTTGGGCTTGGGCGAGCAGGGGCTGGGCTGGGCCCGACCTGGGCGGCTAGGGCTCGGGTTGGCTCAGGCATGGGTGAGCTGGGCGGCCAGGGTGGGCGAGCTGGGCGCTAGGGTCGGGTTGGGAGGTGGGGGGCCTGGGCCGAGGAGAGAGAAAGGGAAAAATTGAAAATGGGAAAATGGGGATTTTGTGGAAAATGGGAAATAAAAAGGAAAATGGGATTTTAAATAAAAAGGGAAAATGGGGATTTAATCTTCATTTTCCAACCTTATCCACTTTTATCCAATTTTAAATAATCCTTAAAATCCTTAAAATCCCATTTCCTGGCTTCCTCCTTCGAGACCCGACTGAAGCAACCTTTTCCAATCAATAACCTCACTTAAATCAACCTCCCAGATAAACACTAAGGGCCCTACTGAATCCCAAAGGAAACACCCAAACAACCATAACTTTGCCCAAAACCCAAATCACAAATTAACTCCCAAACTAAAAGCCCAAACACCCTGGACTTGCAAAACCCACAACAAACAAGTAAGCTCGACAAAGGCGTGAGCCGCTTGAAGCCCCGAAATCCACAAATCCCGCCCGTGGAGCAAAAAGACCAAAATACCCCTAAGGGTCAAAATAGCTCTAACGGCCCAACCGAACAACCGAACCAACCTAAGCACCTCAAAAACCGAATAGAAAATCGGGTGCTATAATACTCCTCCTTTTAAGACTTTCGCCCTCGAAAGTCCTAAGACGAAACGGCTTCTAGGAATACTCCACCGATTCCTAACCAATCAACTTCTGGCTAAGACAACACGAGCCCTTCTTTGAGAACCAAACCTCTTGGGTTCTCAAAGGCTCAAAGCCACAATGCTATCCACCGCCACAGCACTATCTCAACATCGTAGACGAGGAACACAACAATGCATCGCCGCCAAAGACGGCAAAACTAACCATCGCCCGCTCCGCCAAGGATCTCAAAAGGCCTTTAAAACAAGGGGCTCAATCTAAACCTCGCTAATCCAACATCAACACTCTCTACGGTGTTACTCGCAAAGAAACTCGCATCGGGCACAAGCTCCAAAACTCAACGCCACGCACCGGCGTGAACTCTCTCGAATGCCCATAGTCATAACAAACAAATTTCAACTCTACACCAAGTCAAGCTAAACAATCGAACCTCTCGTGTTCTAGAAAACTAAACGGCCTACTCTTACTTCACATGAGGCCAAATAACCACAAAGCTTGCTTCTACAAATTTCTTAACGCAAAACAATCAAATCACCAATCGCGCATCGATCCAAAAGGCAAACTTTTCCAACTAGAACGCTACCAAACTTCAATGCATAAGGCCAACCCTAAACGGCAAAACTGTGCATGTGCTCCACTCGCCAAGCCAACAAACCGAGCCTCTCAACGGCCGAACGCAAACTTTTCCATGCAAATCTACTAGCAATCGCCAAAGAGAACATTGCCGTGCAAGGAAACAACCAACATTCCTCTCATGCAAATCTCGGGTAGCAAGGACTAAACATCACGCAGCCACTAGCAACACAACACCTTGAGGATAGCAACTCAAGGGTCTAACCAACCAAAGCCACTGCACTCTGCGCAACTCACTCAACCGGCTCAAATTTAAAATGCCAATCGCGAAAGCACAACAACTAGGAACAAAGACTATGAAAGGCTTGCTCAAACAGAACTCAACTCAAGCTCATAACGAGCAAAGCTCGCCTCCAAGCTACCACTCAACACTTAAGTCCAATCAAGCTACTCAAAGGACTTCCTCCTTTTAGCCTAGGCCTATCTCATCTTGCGACTAGAAACTCCACACTGAACATCGCAAGGAAAATGAACCGACGAGGCTATCTCCAAAGATAATACTCGAGGTCGGGCATCCATGGTGCAACTAAACCACTAAGGAAACTAGGGTTCTCAAACCCCAAAGAACCAATAACTTTCCAAAGAAAAGCTCAACTCAAACTAGCCGGCCTCCGCCTGCTAGGCTAGGACAAACAACTTCTCGCTTGCTAACAACACTATGTAGGGACCTCTCACTGGCTAACCACCGCGCTTACTCCGATCCACTACACAACCGTAAGCTACGCCGACTACTCCTCAACGGGAACGATTCCCAACAAGCTTAACTCAAGGGCAAATGAACATCACACATGCTCACGACTAGCTCAAACCTGTGGGCAACAACAACCAACTCTCTTGGAAGCAACACCCAAGGAAAACCTCAACCGATTGGACCACCAATCCGTAACTAGAAAATATTACTCAACCACCGAGGGAGGGGTCAACTCTCAAAACTTCCCGACTAGGAATAAGTCCTCGTGGCAACGCTCATTGCTCGAACCGAGCTAGCTCTTGAAACAACAAGAGAACCAAATCTTGGTCAACACCAAGCACCAACTAGCCACCACACCGGAACCAATCCGGCTCTACTCCAAACAAGCACTAGCTTGCTAGACTACCAAGTCTCGCAAGCAACTCACCCACTTTAACACCGCCTAGGTCCGATCGATCTCTCGGAGAGGCTTTCCACAACCTAGGGATCCTCCGATCACCCTCCGACACACACGGCCGCCAAACGATCTAACAGATAACCGGCTACACGGCATAACCTCTCCAAAGATCTCAACTACGCCGCCAACTCCAACTTGAAAACCAAGAGGACCTAAACGCCATGTATCACGCCATCCTCCTACTCAAACATCACCACAAAGATACCTTCTCGCCCAAGGTAAGGATCCGAACAACTCTTCTTAGTTATAATCAGAACGCCCAGCTTTTCCATTCCGGCTTCCTGTACTTCTGCCTGCACTGGGGCAATCGGTTGGGCAAGCATGTGCTTTTTAACCTTTAAGGGTATTTTCGCCTTTTTGCTCCCTGGCCGAGGTTGAGGATTTTCGTGGCTTGTGGTCACTTCGCCTTCGTTGAGACTTGATTGATATTGGTTGCAAGACCCAAGGAGTTTGGGTTAGTTGATTAGAAGTTCTGAGACATTCCTGCTAATACCAAAATTAATTGGAAATTAATTGGTCCCATTGAGATTTGAACCCTTGCCCTAATGGTGAAATTGGAGTTTTAAGAAAAAGAGATTTAGTTAAAAAGAAAAGAATTTCTTTAGCCTGACCCGCAAGAGAAAGCCTTGGGAAGGGAATTTTAGGTCTCCTAACCCTTTTAAAATAGGAAAAAGAAGGAAATTAGGAAAACCTCTTTGTTCCTTTGGTAGCCACACTCTCTCTCTCTCTCTCTCTCTCTCTCTCTCTCTCTCCTAAAACCGAGCCACCTAGCCGAGCCACCCTAACCCACCAAGCACCACACCGCTCGCGCCACCACCCATCGCACAGCACTGCATCGCACCAGCCGCTTCAACCCTTGCCTCGCCCACCGCCGCTGTCTCGCAGCCCCAGACACCCACTGCCGTGACGCCCAAAGACCGCCCGACGCCGCCATGGTCGCCTGGGCCACAAGATCGCAGACCGAAGCCTCGCGCCAGCACCCGACGACGCCGCTCGCTACATGTCCCCCGAGCTGAGCTCTGCCTGGCTGCCGCGCCTCCGCAGCCTCGATTGCCAAGACATCGCTTCACAGGTTACAAGGGCCGCCTCGCTGCTTCGCCGCTTTGCCGCGAGCCCGCCTCCAGCAGGTGTCCTCTCGCTTGCCGCGGCGCTTAGCGCCAGCCTGGGCCAGCCACCAGCTGCTGCTCTCTCACCAAGCAGCCGCCAAACCTCGCCCTTGCCGCTGAGACACCGTGTCTTCTGCTGGTAATTCCTAACCTTTCCTTTAGATTTTTAAGTCGTTTGGTCAGATATTTATTTAGGATGCTTTTATTATGCCTAGGTTGCTCGGGTTCGTTATTAAGCTCGAGGGTCTTAATTGATTGGTGATAGCTATTTTCCACTTGTTTCCGTGCAAGGATTCCTTACCGTGGTTGTGTGGACTCGCGATGCTTTCTTGATTGCGCCTTTAAATGCATGTTTACTTTTATGAACATGATTAGTGGATAGGACAGCCTTGTGATTGCATTCTTGCTAGCATGTTTGCTTGTTTGTACATGTTAGTGCCATGCTAGGATTGTTCTTCCAAAGATGCTTGAGATTCCCGCTTAAGTTCGTAGTCCCATGCTAGGTTATGTATGATCGATGATTATTGTGTATGTTAGCCAGAATCGCTTACTCAGACTCTAGCTAGTGTAGTAGAGTTGTCATCATCTAGAGGCCGAGAGCGACATAACGCACTTGTCCCCACCGGCCGGGAGTTGAGCGAAGCATAACGACATTGCTTCCTCAGAACGACCGACCTTGATGGGGGTTCTAAAATGGGCCGTTAACTAAATGCATGCAAAAGGAAATCATAAGAGTGGGAAAACATTTAAACAACTAAACATTCATTTACAAAATAGTTAATGATCAAGATTTTTCTTAAAATCATCAAAACAGCTTCAAACCATAAGTTTTCCTTATGCACAAAATCCATTTACATGTCAGATTCAAAATAAAACAAAATAAGACACGACAGAGTGTCAAGAAGATCCATGATCTCCCGCCTACCTCCCTTAGCCACCCTTGCCGCCCCGAAGTTACCCAAAGATAAAGTAAGGGTGAGTATAAAAATACTCAAGAAGAATCCCCAACCGGTACGATACGATGCAATCAATCATCTAGCAACCTAGTACACGTGCAAACAGATATCAACACGCATCTTGCTCAACGAGCTTAAAAGGCAAAATCGAGTCTTCGAAAGTCTCCTACTTCCTACTAATGATTGGTTCTCATAACTAATCCCGACATCTCTCGAGGGTCTTTCTCCTCACCAATTGATCACCTCAAAACCGATCCTAAGGATGTCCTCAAGGGCCTCTTTACCCTTGCTAATAACCGACTATCGGAGAGTACCCAAGTCTAGCTCTAAATCGAAGAAATGGTGTACTCACGACATTAGCCCGAGGAGCACCTGCATCGGGCGATTAACGCTGGGCAGGCGCAAGACACCGCATGCTCTTCTCGCAACCGGCGAATGCGGGGCCTAAGGGCAACCACGCGCTGTCACGCATGCCTAAAACTTGAAGCGTGTCATCGATCACAAGCGGGCGCGAGGCCCTCGACGCTCTCCCGTGCACCGATCCACCGACCAAGCTAAGAACCGCCAAGGTAGGCTTACACCGCTAAGGTGGTTCCGCCTAGCAGCTACAACCAGGCTTAGGCCGATGAGGTAGCTAATTCTCATTGGTCACGGAGGGGAAGCAATATACGTTATGCCTCGCCTACCCCGACCGGTGGGGACAAAGTACGTTGTGTCCACTCTCACCTCCTGGATGAAGACAAACCCTACAACACTAGCTAAGAGTACAGAGTGAGAGATTCTTACAATATATACATTAGACATCAATCATACATATCCTATCATGATACTAAGAACTTAAAGCAGAATCTTGAGCATGCCGGAAGAACAAACCTAGCATGGCACTAACATGTACAATGTGCAAACATGCTAGCAAGAATTCAATCACAAGCTATCCTATCCACTAACATGCTCATAAAAGTAAACAGCATACGAGGCACAATCAAGAAAGCATCGCAGGTCCACACAACCACTGTAGAAGAGATCCTTACCCGAAACAAGCAGTAAAATAATAATTATCACGACCAACGATTAATGACCTCGAGCTTTAATCGAATCTCGAACAACCTAAGCATTTCAATAAAACACCCAATTTAATTACAAATCAAGCCCAACAACTCTGAGTCCAAAGAGGGAAAAGACTCGGGAAATACCAACCGAGAAGCACAAGGCTCGCCAAGACAACACAAATAGGCAGCCGGGTCGGCAGCCTAAATGGTCGGGTCGGGCGCGCAGACGGCCGGGCCGGCGCGCGCGCAGACACGGCAGGAGGCTCGCCGGGCGCACTGCTCTGGCAGGAGTCGCTGGGGCGCGCGCGCACGGACGAGCTATGTGGACGCGATGGCGCGCGGCGAGGCTCGGCTAGGAGGAGGCACGCGAGCCGGGGCTCGACGCTACAGCCGACACGACGACGCTACGGCAAGCTCTGACGACACACTGGCGACGGACGCCGCGCGGGCGCTCGCAGACGGTGAGGGCCGGAGTCGGGCGAGCTAGGTCCGCTTGGAAGCGTGGCCTGGCTCGAGGTGGCTCTCGCACGGCACCGGGTCGGGTGGTCAAGCGAGCAAGGGCTCTGGGTGAGGGCTATGGTCGTGAGGAGGAGAGAGAGAGAGAGAGAGAGAAAAGGAAAATAAACACATGGGAAAAATGGGGAAAATCCTTATTTTAATAATTTTTTTTTTCCTTTTTCTTTTCTTTTTTCTCTTTATTTAAATTCCATACTTATCCAAACAAATCCAATTTATCCATTTTCCAATTTTTCCAAAAATCCTTAAATCTCATTTTTGGCTTCCTCTTCGAGACCCTACTAAGCAAATCTTTCCAATCATAAAACTCACTTATAAATCACTAAGGCAAAGGTTCAAAATCCCAAATCCCGACCGAGAGCAAAAGACCAAAATACCCCTAAGGGTTAAAATGCTCTAACGCCCAACCGATTGTTCTAATATCAACCGAGAGTACCGAATAACCGGAATTGGAAAATCGGGTCATTACAATACTCTCTCCTTTAAAGACTTTCGCCCTCGAAAGTCCTAAGATCGAATAGCCCGGTAATGAGTCCTCATCTCATCCTCTAACTCCCACGCCGCCTCTCCCCCTCCGATGCCTCCAAAGAACCTTTACTAAGCTTATCTCTCTGGCTGGCAAGAAACCTGCGCCACGAGCCAAAACTGAACGGGCTTCTCCTCAAGGATAAATCTTCACTCAACTCTAAAGGCTCATGCTCTAACACATGCGACTTGATTCGCCACGCATCGCTCAAAGATCAAACATGGAACACATTATGCACCGCCGCCAAAGACGGGGCAAGGCTAACTGAGATAGGCCACCGCCCGATCCGCTCAAGGATCTCAAAAGGCCCTACAAACCTTGGGCTCAATTTGCCTTTCTTTCCAAACCTTAACACACCACGCATTGGTGCTATTTTCGTAAAAACATGTTGACCAACCTCAAACTCCAAATCTCTACGCTCACATCGGCAGAACTTTTCTCGCCTACTTTGAGCAAGTTAACATGCGAGCCCCGATCTTCTCGTGACATGCTGGCCGCTTGTCATCCAAGTAACTCGGGTCCCGTAACTCGCCTATCACCAACCTCTTCCCAAAACATCGGGATCTACAACGCTACCATACAACGCTCAAAAGGAGCCATCTCGAATAGTCGATCGATAGCCGTTGTTGTAAGTTTAACTCCATCAAATATGTGCATCGGTCCCAATCGCTCGAAAGTCCAAAACACATGCTCTCAACATATCTTCCAGACCGATTCACCCTCTCTGGCCCGACCATCGGCTTGAGGGTGAAAGGCAAGGTTGAAAGCCGCACTCAGCTCCCATACCCTTCTCGAGCGCTCCAAAAGCGGATGTGAACCGAGAATCCCGACCGACACTATCTTCACCGGCACTCGTGGTACCGAACAATCGCTCCAAAAATAATCGCCCATCGCTTCCACTCAGATAATTAATCCTCGCCGGGATAAAGTGGGCACTCTTAGTCGGGCTGGTCCACAATTACCTGTGATCCGGTAAACCTCTCCTGTCCTCGCAACCCCGAGATATAATCCATCGAAATCTCGCCCCACTTCCATTGTGGAACACTCAACGGCCGCAACAAAACTCGCAAAGCTTCACTCGGGAGCCTTCACTTGCCGACAAGTGAGACACCGCCAACAAACTCACTTATGTCCTCTTCATACCCATCCACCAAAACGTCTCGCTTGAGATCTCGACATCTTGGTACTCCGGGTGCCAAGTGAAAGGGGAACTATGCGCTTCGCGAGCAACTCGGCTCGAAACTCGCTACTCGTGAACGCACAACCGACTCTCTCAGATCTCAAGCCTCCGCCCGTGCTACAACAAAGTCAAAATCACCATCCGCTCGACTTCTCAAGCAATCTCTTTAACTTGGGATCACTTAGCTTGATCGCCGATGATCCTCTCGCTAAGCGACGGCCGAATCGATAATCGGGCTACCCGGCCAGAACCTCTCCTAACAAAATCGCGATACCGGCCGCCAAACTCCTTCCTCAATTCAACTCGAGAGCTCAAAGAAAGCCGCACGCGACGCCTTCCTACTCAAAGGCATCACCACGACGCTGGCCTTTCCGGATGATACAAGATCTCACGCCGTAGTCCTTACCAACTCGAGCCATCTTCTCTCGCCTCATGTTCAACTCCTTCTCGAGTGAAGAAATACTTAAGGCTCGTGGTCCGTGAATAGTTGAATCCTTTCACCATACAAGTAGTGCCTCCAAATCTTTAGGGCAAAATAATCGCAGCCCAACTCCATATCATGAGTTGGGTAATTTTTCTCATAGGGCTTCAATCACGCCGGAAGCATAAGCTATCACCTTTCCATGCCGCATCAACACACAAATTTAAACCATACTTGGATGCATCATCAGAAACTACTTAAACCTCCCGCTCTCAGAACCGCCAACACCGGCGCCGATGTCAAATCGCGGCTTAAGCCGGGCAAAACTTTCTTCACATCTAGCATCCCAAACAAAGTCAACACCCTTCTTGGTCGACGGGTTAAGGGTGCCGCTTAACGGAAAAGTCTTTCACTAAACGCCGATAATAACTCGCTGCACTCCGTAAAATCGCGAATCTTCGTGACCGCTGACGGCCCGCCCATGAACCGATCGCTCTATCTTTATGGGGTCCACCGCTATACCATCTACCAAACAATATGACCAAGGAAAGCTACTTTCTAGCCGTAACTCACACTTAGAGAACTTTGCGAACAACTAATTTTCTCGCAATGTCGCCAAAACTTGCCTCAAATGCGAAGCATGGTCCTCTTTTGTCTTGGAATAAATCAAAATGTCGTTTATGAATACGATGACAAAGTTATCCAAGAATGCCTTGAACACTGGCCCATCATATCCATAAACGCCGCAGAGCGCTCGTTAATCCAAAAGACATAACCATTAACTCATAATGACCATACTCGATCCGAACGCGGTCTTAGGGATATCTCGCATCCCGAATCCTCACCGATGGTACCGACCTCAAATCAATCTTAGAAAATACCGAGGTTCTCAAGTCGATCGAATAGATCATCAATACGCCAAGCAGGGATACTTATTCTTCACCGTGACTTTATTCAATTTCTCTATAATCTATACATAATCGCATGGATCCATCCTTCTTCTTAACAAACAAGACATGTGTGCTCCCACGGGACACACTCGGCCGAACGAAACCTCGATCCAAAGAATCCTTGCAATCGCATTTTGAGTTCTTTCAACTCACCGGCGCCATACGATACGGGGCTTTAGAAATAGGAAGAGTCCCCGGCTCCACTTTCAATGGTGAAGTCTAACTCCCTCTTCTGGGGTAAACCCAGAACTCCTCGTGGAAAACATCTACAAATTCTGCACCACAGTGACCATGTCAACAGACAACGCAGTAACTAACATCTCCCGACAGCTTTGCTAAGAAACCCAAAGCTCCTCGAGCTAACAATCTACGGGCCATCACGAGATTAATGGTGGGAAAATTCACTCAACACCGCGAAACTTGAAACTTGGCTTCCGAGGTGGCTCGAACACAACTTCTTTTCGGCGGGCGCCTATCAAAGCATGGTTCTCCGCCAACCAATCCATACCAAGGATCACATCAAAACCGCTCATAGACGTAACTAGGAGGGTAGCATCTAGAGTCTTATCGATATCCAACCCGCCACTCTTAACTCTATCGCTAGCTAACAAACTTACTCCCGAGGGAGTGGCAACACACACACCTCAAACCCTAAAGGTTCGAGTTCCACACAAGCTTGTCTAACAAATGCATCGATATAAAAGAATGGGTCGAACTCAATCAAACAACACAAATGCATAATGCTCTAAGACAAGTAGCGCATCTGCAATCGCATTGTCAAGACGCTCCGCCTCCCGGCGAGTAGTGGCAAACACCCGCCCCCGCTGGCTGACTGGCCCCTGGCCGCTGCTACATCCCGAGTATACGCTCTCTCGCCATATGCTCTTCCCCGCCACATCTCAGTAGTAAGCCTGGGCGATGCCCCACACAAACCAAAATGAGTCTTTCCGCACTTGTTGCACCGAGCTGGCCGCTGACTCCGCTCCCCGGCGATCTCGGTTTCTATCTCGAGGTCGGCCACGATCCCGACTTTAAATCGCCTGCATGGCGAGTTCGCCGCCCACCGAGGAAACCACTAGAAGACCCAAACTTCCTCTTATGTCTGTAATGTCGCGAGCAGTCGAACTAATCGAATCGAGCAACAACTTCTCGTGACAAGCGGATACTTCAATTATAGATCGTGGCCAACTCCATCGCTTCGGCCATAACTCTCGTGAGCGAGTGCTCGAACATCCCGAGCAACCTCCTTCCTCAGCCCACAAATGAATTTCTTAGTCTTGAGCTCCTCGCTGCAACGAGCTCGGGGGCGAAATAACTATACTCAGAGAACTTCTTTTCATAGGCAATACACATCGCTGTAACCCTCGCTTTCAGATTCGAGAAGGCCTCGCCATCTCCCCGCCGAGCCTCGCCATTAACATATTTAGCTCAACTTCGCTTCTAAAGAACTCCTGTGTGGTCGGAGAAGACCCATCCGGTCTAGCTCTATTTTTGGACTCCCACCACCACTCGGGCCGTGTCGTTGAGAACATGGGCCGCACATCTCGGCCTCCTCGCACATCCGGGCATCCCATAACTCTAAAGATGTACTCCATCCTTGCCAACCACCGATCGCCACAAGTGGGTTCTCTCAAGCATCAAATTCCTTCTGGCCTCCACTTGGTGAAATCTTTCAACCACTTGCCAAATTCAAAGCAGCCTCCTCAACACTATCAAGTGAATCACCGTTCTCACGACTCGACCCACCGCTGAGCTACCCGAGCCATCGGGCTACCGGAGCTACCGGAGCTACCGGGGTGCTCGCCGATAAGCCGGGTCAATTGGGCTATCTCGTGCTCTAGACTCTCTCTCTCGCTACCGCTAGCCGCGCTACCGAAGTCTCGCCGTCTCCGCTTCGCCATTAGGCCCATCATCATATCTCTCATAGCGTAAACATCTCCCTCGAGCTACAACTTGAGGCATAGCAGCCTCCACCCCTACACCGGGCAAGCTAGCATCGAGAGCCACGGCACCCACGAGCCCGGAGCAACCCCGGCGGCCGGCTCTACAAAGATCTCGAATTTGCAGCCCGAATGGACTCGCTTCCATCAAGGTAACCGTGATATCGGGCGATCTACACGAAAACCACTACGGGTTAGCAACTCTCTGACTCTCCGCTAACAAGGATAATGCATGTGTATCGCATAAAGTATCGTAAACAAAACCCTTAGCTTAAAGGACTTAGACAAACTCGCGCCGTGGAGTGCCTGAGATCATGGGAACCCAACCTACAAACAAAGTTAGTCTACGTAATCTATGACTCTGCGTGCTCGATACCAAATCA
This sequence comes from Sicyos edulis, assembly GCA_036507275.1. Lineage (NCBI taxonomy): Eukaryota > Viridiplantae > Streptophyta > Magnoliopsida > Cucurbitales > Cucurbitaceae > Sicyos > Sicyos edulis. The sequence goes on along the minus strand of CM071846.1, from coordinate 51,453,894 downwards.
GAACGACTGACCTTGATGGGGTTCTAAATGGGCCGTTAACTAAATGCATGCAAAAGGAAATCATAAGAGTGGGAAAACATTTAAACAACTAAACATTCATTTACAAAATAGTTAATGATCAAGATTTTTCTTAAAATCATCAAAACAACTTCAAACCATAAGTTTTCCTTATGCATAAAAATCCATTTACATGTCAGATTCAAAATAAAACAAAATAAGACACGCACAGAGTGTCAAGAAGATCCATGATCTCCCAGCTACCTCCCTTAGCCACCCTGTGCCAGCCCCGAGTTACCCAAAGATAAAGTAAGGGTGAGTATAAAAATACTCAAGAAGAATCCCCAACCTGGGTACGATACGATGCAATCAATCATCTAGCAACCTAGTACACGTGCAAACAGATATCAACACGCATCTTGCTCAACGAGCTTAAAAGGCAAAATCGAGTCTTCGGAAGTCTCCTACTTCCGCCTAATGATTGGTTCTCATAACCAATCCCGACATCTCTCGAGGGTCTTTCTCCTCACCCAATTGATCACCAAAACCGATCCTAAGGATGTCCTCAAGGGCCTCTTTACCCTTGCTAATAACCGACTATCGAGAGTACCCAAGTCCGCTCTAAATCGAAGAAATGGTGTACTCACGACATTAGCCCGAGGAGCACCTGCATCGGCGACTAACGCTGCAGGCGCGCGACACCGCATGCTCTTCTCAGAATCGCGAAATGCGGGGCCTAAGGGCAAACTACGCGGCGTGCACGCATGCCTAAAACTTGGAAGCGGTGTCACCGATCACAAGTGGCGCGCGAGGCCCCGGCGCTTCCTCCCGCACCGATCCACCGACCAAGCTAAGAACCGCCAAGGTAGGCTTACACCGCTAATGTGGTTCCGCCTAGCAGTGCTACAAACTAGGCTTAGGCCGATGAGGTAGCTAATTCTCATTGGTCGCCGGAGGGGAAGCAATATACGTTATGCCTCGCCTACCCCGACCTGGGGACAAAGTACGCTGTGTCCACTCACCTGGATGAAGACAAACCCTACAACACTAGCTAAGAGTACAGAGTGAGAGATTCCTCAAGCAACATATACATTAGACATCAATCATACATATCCTATCATGATACTAAGAACTTAAAGCAGAATCTCGAGCATGCCTGGAAGAACAAACCTAGCATGGCACTAACATGTACAACAGCAAACATGCTAGCAAGAATTCAATCACAAGCTATCCTATCCACTAACATGCTCATAAAAGTAAACAGCATATGAGGCACAATCAAGAAAGCATCGCAGGTCCACACAACCACTGTAAGAGATCCCACCGAAACAAGCAGTAAAATAATAATTATCACGACTCAACAATTAATGACCTCGAGCTTTAATCGAATCTCGAACAACCTAAGCATTTCAATAAAACACCCAATTTAATTACAAAATCAGCAGCCAACAACTCCTGAGTCCAAAGAGGGAAAAGACTCGGGAAATACCAACCGAGAAGCACAAGGCTCGCCAAGACAACATGCCTAGGCAGCCGGGTCGGCAGCCTAAATGGTCGGGCCGGGCGCGCAGAGGGTCGGGCCGGGCGCGCAGACACGGCAGGAGGCTCGCCTGGGCGCTACCGCTCGGCAGGAGTCACTGGGGCGCGCTGCACGGGACGAGCTGGCTGTGGACGCGATGGCGCGCGGCGAGGCTCGGCTAGGAGGAGGCACGCGAGCCGGGGCTCGACGCCACAGCCGACACGACGACGCTACGGCAAGCTCTGACGACACACTGGCGACGGGGACGACGCGCGCGCGCTCGCACGGTGAGGGCCGGAGTCGGGCGAGCTAGGTCCCGCTTGGGGCGGTGGCTGGCTCGAGGTGGCTCGCACGTGCAGCACCGGGTCGGGTGGTGGGCGAGCAAGGGCTCGGTGAGGGCTATGGTCTGGGTGAGGAGGAGAGAGAGAGAGAGAGAGAGAAAAGGAAAATAAACACATGGGAAAAATGGGGAAAATCCTTATTTTAATAATTTCCTTTTTCCTTTTTTTCTTTTCTTTTTTTCTTTTATTTAAATTCCATACTTATCCAAATAAATCCAATTTATCCATTTTCCAATTTTTCCAAAAATCCTTAAATCTCATTTTTGGCTTCCTCTTCGAGACCCTACAAGCAAATCTTTCCAATCATAAAACTCACTTATAAATCACTAAGGCAAAGGTTCAAAATCCCAAATCCTCGACCGAGAGCAAAAGACCAAAATACCCCTAAGGGTTAAAATGCTCTAACGCCCAACCGATTGCCCTAATATCAACCGAGGGTACCGAATAACCGGAATTGGAAAAACTGGTCGCTACACTTCCTGGGCAGCTAATGAGGATTAGCTACTTCATTGGCATAAGCCTAATTTGTAGCTCGCTAGAGCGAACACCGCCAACTGCAAGCCTACCTTGGCCGGGTTCTTAGCTTCGTGTCGGTGGTACAGCCGCATGTATGAGTGCCGAGGGCCTCGTGACATCGTGGTTCAAGTGACACCGCTTCGAAGTTTTAGGCATGAGTACCGCCCGCGTGAGTTTTTACTTAGGCACCCACATTTACGCCGGTTGTAAAGAAGATGATGGTGTGCGCAAGACACGCTTTAGTCGCCGGCTCGAGAGCTCCCCTGCCAATGTTCGTGAGTACACCGCCTTCCGCTTTAGAGCCGACTTCGGGTACTCCCGATAGTCCAGATTTATAGCGAGGGTACGAGGCCCTTGAGGACACCCATTGGGATTGGCTCTGAGCTAATCAATTGGTCGAGGGAGAAAGACCTCGAGGGTGCTCTGACATCTTTGGGATCGGTTTTTTGAGTCGATCAATTGGCCGAGGGAGAAAGACCCTGAGATGTCCCGGATTGGTTATGAGAACCAATCATTAGGTCGGAGGTAGGAGACTTCCGAGGACTCCGAATTTGCCTTGTGAGCTCGTTGAGCCGAGATCCTTGTTGATAATCGCTTGCATGTGTACTAGGTTGCTAGATGATTGTTTGCATCAGATCGCACTCCTGGCCGGGGATTCTTACCGAGTATGTTTATACGCACCCTTATTGTGGTTTCTTCCATGTAACTTGGGACAAAGACCAGAGGCGCAGCAGAGGGAGCCGAGATCATGGATGTTGCCGACACTGGCCGTGTCTTATTTTACTGCTTTTGATTTCAAAGATGTAGTTGGACTTGGGTCCGTAGGGAAAACTTATGATTTGAACTATTTTACGCTTTTAAGGAAAGTACCGATCACCACTATTTTTAATTTGAATGGATCGTTTTGCCTAATGAATGTTTACTTTGTTTTTAATGTTTTCCACTCTTATCTTGAAAAGTTTTACAACCCGACCGATCGGGTCCTTTTATGCTTTTCACTCGCATGCCGAGTAAAGATCTAGGTTTAGCACCATTTTCGGCCGGGCCTTTACAGCTTGGTATCGGAGCGCAGAGTCATAGATTCTCGTGAGACTAACCTCGCTTGTAGGTTGTGTTCCCATGATCTCCGTGACTCCACTACCGCCAGTTTGTCTAAGTTCAATAAGCTAAGGGTTTTGTTTATTTATACTATATGCAAAGACACATGTGTTATCTTTGTTGGCAGAGAAAGTCCGAGCGTGACTAACCTGCTGTGGTTTCCGTAGATCGCCAAGATGCCTGTACACACGCAGTGGAGCAGTTCATCCGAATTGCAAATAGAGATGCCGCAGAGCCGCAGCCCAAAGATATCAAAGCTCAGAGAGGCGCCCGTGGCACCAGAGGCTAACTTGCCCAGAGAAGGGGTGGAGGCCGCTATGCCTAAAGGTACACCTCCCAGGAGGAGATATTTATGCTATGAGAGATATGATGATGGGCCTAATGGCCGAGCAGCAGAGTCTGAGACTCAAAGCAGCCTAGCAGCAACAGCAGAGAGGAGTCTAGGGCATGAGATAGCCTGGGGCTTGACACAACTCATGTAGTAGTGCACCCTCAGCAGCCTCTTGTACCCCGAGCACCCAAGAGCCCCAAAGAGCTCTGTAGCTCAACAGAGGGGCAGGTCATCGTGACTACCAAACTCACTTGATAGTGCAGAGGAGTCGCTGAGTTTGGCAAGTGGTTGAAAGATTTCACCAAGTGGAAGCCGAGGGAATTTGATGCTTTAGAGAACCCACTTGTGGCGCTGTGTGGTTGGCAAGAATGGAGTACATCTTTAGAGTTATGGGATGCCCAGATGTACAGAGGCCGAGATGTGCGGCCCATGTTCTCTCCGACACACCGAGTGGTGGTGGGAGTCCACGCTAGAGCTAGACCACTGGATCTTCTCCACCACTGGGAGTTCTTTAGAACGAAGTTCAGAGCTAAGTATGTTAATGACGAGGCTCAAGCAGAGATGGCAGAGGCCTTCTAATCTAAAACAGGATCGATAGTATTGCCGCTACTTAAAAGAAGTTCTCGTGAGTACGCCTATTTTGCCCTGAGCTCATTGCCACCGAGGAGCTTAAGACTAAGAAGTTTATTTGTGGGTCGAGGAAGGAGGTTGCTCAGATGTTCGAGCACTCGCCTCCCGAGAGTTATGACCGAGCAAAGGAGTTGGCCACGATTTATAATCCGAAGTATCCGCCAAAGGCAGATTCTCGTTGCTCCAACTCACCCGGGCTTCAAAGATGCTCAGCAAAGATTCCGGCGTAAGAGGAAGTCCGGGACTTCTAGTGGTTTCCGCATGTGTGGTCGCATACTCGCCGCCTGTGGTCGGGCCTAGAGGTCGAGATCGCACCAACCCTAGGGTAGAGCCCCAGATCGCCAGCAGGAGGGGCCAGCAACACACCAAGGCAACAAGTGTGGAAGGGCACACTTTGGTTTGTGTGGAGCATCGCCCCATGCTTGCTGGGCGTATGTGGCAAGCAAGGGCATTTGGCCACCAGACTCAGATTTAGCAAAGAGCAGGACCGCCCAACAAAGCAGGTCGGTGTTTGCCACTACCGCCAGAGGCGAGCGCATCGATGATGCAAGCACAGTGTACGCCGCTTGTCTTACAAAGATTATGCATTTGTATTGTTTGATTCGGGTTCGACCCATTCCTTTGTTTTCGATGCATTCGCTAGACAAGCTTGTGTGGAACTCAACCTCTAGGGTTTGAGCTGCGGTGTTGCCACCCTGTGTGTGAGTATGTTAGCTAGCAAAGAGAGTTAAGCATGGCCATGATACGTATATCCGATGAGATTCTAGAGGCTACCTCATAGTGCCGTTTCTATGAGCGGTTTCGATGTGATCCTTGGCATGGATTGGTTAATGAGAACCATGCATTGATAGACCGCCACGAAAGAAGTGGTGTTTAGGCCGCCTCAGAAGCCAAGCTTCAAGTTTCATGCAGGTCTGTATGAACTTGCCCGCCATCGATCTCAAAGCAGTTGAAAGCTCAGAGATTGTTAGCTCGAGGAGCTTGGGGCTTCTTGGCAAAGCCGTCAGAGATAGTAGTATCGCGTTGGATCGCTGACATGGTCCTCGTGGTGCAAGAGTTTGCGACGTTTTCCCCATCAGCTGTCGTTTACCTCAAGCGGAGTTAGACTTCACCATCGAGCCAGAGCCGTGACTCTTCCCATTTCTAAAGCCCCGTGATCGTATGGCGCCAGCTTGAGTTAAAAGCTCAAAGTGCAGCTTGCAAGAGATATTGATCGAGGTTTCATCCGATCGAGTGTGTCCTCGTGGGGAGCACTCCGCCCCGCTTGTTAAGAAGAAGGATGGATCCATTCGTCAGTATATAGACTACAGAGAGTCAATAAAGTCACGGTGAAGAATAAGTATCCCCGCCGCAGATAGATGATCTGCTTGATCACCTTCAGGAGCCTCTGTTTTCTAAGATTGATTTGAGGTCGTGGTACCATCACCGAGGATTCGGATGCGATATCCCAAAGACCGCATTCAGACGAGGTATGGTCATTATGAGTTCGTGGTCATGTCTTTTGACTAACGAACGCCCCGCACCGCTTATGGACATGATGGACAGAGTGTTCAAGGCATTCTTGGACAACTTTGTCATCGTATTCATAGACGACATTTTGATTTATTCCAGACAAAGGAGGACCATGCTTCGTGATTTGAGGCAAGTTTTGATAAAGATTGCGAGAGAACCAGCTTGTTCGCAAAGTTCTCTAAGTGTGAATTTCAAGAGAGAGTAGCCTTCCTTGGGCATATCGTGTCGGCAGATGGTGTAGCGGTGGACCCCGCAAAGATAGAGGCGCTTAGCTCGTGGGCGAGACCGACGACGGCCGCCGAGATACGCAGCTTTTCTCGGGATCGCGCAGTTATTACGCGATTTCGTGAAAGACTTTTCCGCTTAAGGCAAAGACTCCCTAACCCGTCCGACAAAGAAGGGTGTTGACTTTGTTTGGGATGCTAGATGTGAGGAAAGTTTTGCCCACTTTAAGCTCGCTTTTGACGACAAAGACTGTGTTGGCACTTCCTAAGGAACAGGAGGTTTCGTAGTTTATAGTGATGCTTCCAAGTATGGTTTAGGCTGTGGTGTTGATGCAAAGATGGGAAGGTGATAGCTTATGCTTCCCGGCAGCTTGAATCCTTATGAGAAGAACTATCCAACTCATGATATGGAGTTGGTCTGCAGCTTGTTTTTGCCCCTAAAGATTTGGAGGCACTACTTATATGGTGAGAGGATTCAGCTTGTTCACTGACCACCAGAGCCTCAAATATTTCTTCACCGTAAGGAGTTGAACATGAGGCAGCAGGAGGTGGCTCGAGTTAGTAAAGGACTACGATCGTGAGATCTTGTACCATCCTCGAAAAGCCAACGTTGTGGTCGATGCAATCGAGTAGGAAGACGTCGATTCAAAGAAATTTTGCCGAGCTCCCAAGTTGAATTGCTAAAAGAGCTTGAGCGCACGCAGATCGCAGCTTTGTTGGGAGAGGTTACCGCTGGCAGCCCAACCATCGGGCTCACCTGTCGCTAAGTAGAGGATCATCGACAACCAGCTTGAGTGATCCCAAGTTAGAGAGATTGCTCGAGAGAGTTGAGGCCGATGGCGATTTCGACTTTGTTGTTGCACCGCATTTGAGGCTTGAGATACAGAGGTCGGTTGTGCTTCCCTGACGACGCAGGATTCGAGCCGAGTTGCTCACCGAGGCACATAGTTCCTTTCACTTGGCACCCGTGAGGTACCAAGATGTATCAGATCTCAAGCAAAGCGTTTTGGTGGATGGGCATGAAGCGGATATAGCGGAGTTTGTTAGCCGGTGTCTCACTTGTCGCCAAGTGAAGGCTCCTGTGCGTAAGCCCGCAGTTTATTGCAGCCATTAAGTGTTCCACAAAGGAAGTGGGACGAGATTGCGATGGATTATATCTCTGGGTTACCGAGGACACCGAGAGGGTTTACTCAGATCTGGGCAGTAGTGGATCGGCTGACTAAGAGTGCACACTTTATTCCTGGGAGGATTAATTATACCGTGGAACATGGGGCACAGTTATTCCTAGAGCAGATTCTCGCGTACCATGGAGTACCCACGAAGATAGTGTCGATCGGATTCTTTGTTCACATCTCGCTCGAGAGCGCCCATAAGTGTTTGCGAATCGAGTGCGCTTCAAGATCGCTTTTCCACCTCAAACCGATGGTCGACGGAGAGGGTGAATCGATTCGGAAGATATGTTGAGAGCCCGTGTTTTGGATTTTCCCGGCACTGGGACCAAGACTGTGATTTGATGGAGTTCGCTTACAACAATAGCTATCAGCGACTATTCGATGGCCCCATTGAGGCGTTGTATGGTAAGCGCTGCGCATCCCCGTTGTTCGGGAGGAGGTCCGTGATAGATGTGTTCTGGGACCCGAGTTGTTTCAGATGACGAATGACGCAAGGCGTAAGATCGTGGCTCGTGATGTTGACAAAGACAAAGTAGGCAGAAAAGTTACGCCGATGTGAGGCGTAGGGGTTTGGAGTTTGAGGTGGGTCATCATGTTTTTCTGAAGGTAGCACCTATGCGTGGGGTGTTAAGGTTTGGAAAGCGAGGCAAGTTGAGCCCCAGGTTTGTAGGGCCCTTTGAGATCCTTGAGCGGATCAGAGCAGTTGGCCTATCTGTTAGCCTTGCCCCGCCTTTGTCACGGCATAATGTGTTCCACGTTTCGATGCTGAGGAAGTACGTGGCAGACCCGTCGCATGAGCTAGAGCATGAGTGTAAAGACCCGACCCAACAGGGGCTCTAAATGGGCCTTTACCCCAATGCATGTATTGAAAATAAAAGACATTATGAAAAATACATTTTGATCCCAAGTAAAAAGTAAACATTCAAGAATCAAAACATACATTTCTAAAAGCATACTGATCAGAGATTTATTTAAACCATTTAAACATTCCACAAGTACAAATATGCTGGAATCCATAAAACGTAAGAAAACATCCTAGGGCCCGTGTCCGCCTACATGCATTCAGTGGGAAATAACAAAAGTCAAGATCATGATATAATAAAATGGTCGAGATGACAAAGCAGGATTCCATGATCACGCCTCCTCCTTCACCATCCTGCCTCCCGCTTGGTTACCCGTGGAAAACCACAGTAATAAGGGTGAGTAACGAATTACTCAAGAAGAATCCCTCAACCGGGTACAATACGATAAACATGATCATCTAGAAGAATGTATGCAAGCTATGAGTACAAACACAGAGCGGAGCACATAGCTAAGTCCACACTTGACCTCTGATGCCAACTCGTGGTCTTAGTCCGAAATACCACAACACACTATACGCCTATACGGAACAAGTCCCGCCTCACCGACCATCGCCGAGCACGTAAAGGTGCATCGCTCAAGATCCCGAGGAGCTCTCACGGGCGCTGTAATGAGGGTAGGCGCGCACCGCATGCCACCGCAAATTCTCGGGGTGCCGGTCCAGTGGCAAGCCGCCTGTGTTCACCACCATGCCTAACTAAATCTCTCGGATCGGTGTCACCGACATAGGGGTGTGAGACCGACACGTGAACTATGTCACCGCACTCACCGCACCGAGGCTAAGGAACCGGCCGTGGTAGGCTTACACCAGAAGCGGTCCTTGCCCTAACAGTGGCAATCAAGGGCTACGCCGAACACGCTGAGGTCGCGGCCGATCGTCGGGACGCAGGCAATGCCAAGTCATCATCCCGACCGCTGGGGCATTTAACAACCGCCACCCTCTCCCAAGATTGTAGGCCACCGTTAGGGTTAGCTAAACCCTAACGGATCGTGGACGGAGTACCATCTCGCACGCCCCTCGCTGGGATGCAAGTTACGTTATGCATCCGCCCTGATGATGCTACCACCAACTCTAAACCATAGCAATAATAATAATTCAATCAATGCACCCAACACGTGCTCAACAGATACAAGGAACCTAGCATGATACTACGAAGCAAGAACAGTATCGAACATGCCGTATCGGAACAACCTAGCATGGGCTAACATGAGAAACAATACAAGAGTTCATGCCACAGAATCTGCAATGCATCACCTAGGGCTAAACATGCTAGTAATCATACATGTGCATACAAAACAACAATCACAAATATACCGCAGGCCCACACAACTCCTGGTGAAGAAATCCTTACCTTGGTCGGGAGGCTTCTACACACAAATCCTAAGTCATGAACAAACCCGAGCTAGCGAGCGGGAACCTAGCAAACCAATAATAATCAGCATCTAAAACGCGTCTAAACACAATAGAACAAGCAAGCTCGGCCGGGCACTCTACGCGCGCACGGCGACACGAACTTGGAGTTGCCGCAGCCAGGCACGGCACGGGCGCTGGCTGGCGCTCGGCTGGCGGATGGGCGCTTAGGGCGCTGGCCAGGCGACGGACAGACGGACTTTCGGCTGGCGAGCGGCACGGCACGGCGCCGGGCGTGTGATGCGGACACACGCGAAGCCGCCGGCAGGGGACGCGCGCATGCGAACGTCTCGGGCGCGCGGGGCGAAGCGCCGGCAAGCGACACGCGCGGAAGGCGCCGCGCCAGCGCTCGCTGGCGCGCGCGACCGGGCGTGACGCTGGCCGGGCGATGGCCGAACAGGCCGGGGCGGTTGTTGTGCGAGATCCGGGCGCGACCGGGCCAGTGGACGGCAAGGGCGCGACCGTGCGACGGCAGGGGCGATCTGGGCCGCTGGCTGGCGCGATCCGGCGCGGCGATCCGCCTACCGGACGCGGCGACGATGGTCGGCTGGCCGGGCTTCTCTACCTGGCCGCAATCAACACAAACACACACAACACTCTTCTATTCACTTGGCCAAACAAAGACACCAAAAGGATGAGAAGAAGAAGAGGAAGATCGATACCTACCCGAATGATGATGAACGATCCAAGGAGCCGCAAGGATGAAGAATCGGCAAGGAGAGCTTGGGAGAAAGCTTTGGGTGCCACAACTCTTTTGGAGAAGAAAACACAACAAACCTAATTTCTATTTCATTTAACCAAATGCACCAAACACCAAAGATCCAAGGTTAACTAAGATGTGATGCGTAAAGAGCAACAAGAGCACCTAATGGCTCAATTGGCACACAACCCCACAAGCTTTCCATGAGACTGGTTCAAACCCCACTGCAAAGACAAATTCCTTTATTTTTACTTTTGCATCAAGCCTTGCTCAAACCAAACCACAAATCCTTCCAAAACCTACATAAATCCATCCAATAATTTTAGTAATCGAAAGATACAAACGGCCCCGACGGCCCACCAAATTACCAAATTACCCCTAAGGCATACTCAAGACCGGATGAAAACTCGGGTCGTTATAATATTCCTCTTTTTATGACTTTCGCCCTCGAAAGTCCTTAAGATCAAATACTGTGGTAATGCAATCTCATCTCGCCTTCCCGCTCCCAAGTGGCTTCCTCGTAACCCCGACTCTTCCATCAACCTTTACTAAACGAATCTCGCGACACGCAACGCCTTGGTCTCAAAGGCAAGGATCTCACCGCTTCTCTCAAGTTCAAATCCTCATTCACCGCAAAGGCTCAAAGTCCACAATGTGCGACGGGTCCGCACATACCGCTCAACATCGATACATGAAAAACACTATGCACCGCCGATAGTGACGGAGGTAGGGCTAACTGGTAAGCAACTCGCCAATCCTCTCTAGGATCTCAAATGGACCAACTAAACGGGGACTCAACTTCCCACGCTACCAAACCTCGTAACACCTCGTGACGGAGTAACCTTAAGGAACACATGCCGACCAACCTCAAACTCCAAATCTCGACGCCAACATCTACAGAATTTCTTCTCGCCGCTCGCTCATGCACAACATACGAGCTCTAATCTTCTCGTGATCGCACCATTGGTCAACCGCAGAACTCGACCCAAAACTCGTCTATCACCAACCTCTTCCTGCAACACACAGGGACCGATAACGCTACCATACAAAGCCTCGAATGGAGCCATCTCAACCGCCGATCGTAATCGTTGTTATAGGAAAACTCCATCAAGTATGATATCGTCCCAATCGCTCGGGAAATCCAACACACAAGCCTCAACATATCCTCGAGAATCTGATTCCACTCTCTCACCACCATCCGTCTCGAGGGTGAAAAGTCAGGCTTAAATCGCACTGCTTCTCAAACCCTTCGAGCGCTCTAAAACGAAGTGAATCGCGAGTCACGATCGGACACAATCCTCACCGCACACCATGATAACGGATGATCTGCTCCAAAACAATCGCGCTTCATCGCTCCACTCAGATAAGTGTTCTACCGGGAATGAAGTGTGCGCTCTGGTCAAACGGTCGACTATCACCCAAATCGAGATAACTTCCTGAGTCCTTGGCAAACCAGTAGATAAAGTCCATGGAGATCTCTTCCCATTTCCACTGGGCACACTCTGGTCAGAATAAAACTACTGTTTTTTGCCTAGGTGCCTTCACTTGCCGACAAGTGAGACACCTACCGACAAACCGCCACATCTCTCTTCATTCCCATCCACCGTAAGGTCCGCTAAGGTCTCGATACATCTTGGTACTTCGGTGCCAAGCAAAAGGGGGGAATCAGGCCTCCGAGAGCAACTCGCCGCGAAACCCGCAATGTCCGGAACACACAACCGCCTCTATAAGTCAACCCATCGTCTCGTGAATATACAAAGTCAAAGTCACCACAAGACTAACTCACAACCAATCTCTTAAGTGCGGGTCACCTAATCTGGCCGTCTATAATCCGCCGCTTAATCGACACGAATACCAATCGAGCTACTCGGCAGAAACCTCACCCAACAACATCGCAACCTCGCCCGCTCGAACTCTCTCCGCAAATCGCGGCTGGGAACTCAACAATGCCGCGGAGTGCGACGTCTTTCTACTCAAAGCATCACCACTACATTGGCTTTACCCTGATGGTACAAAATCTCGCAGCCATAATCCTTTACCAACTCTAACCATCTCCTCTCGCTCATATTCAACTCCTTCTCGAGTAAACAGATACTTGAGGCTCTAGTGATCGGTAGAAACATTTGAATCCGCCACCATACGTGTAATGCCTCCAAATCTTCAAAGCAAACACCATCGCCGCTAACTCCATATCATGAGTCGGGTAGTTCTCGCGCTCATACGACTTCAAATTGACGGAAGCATAGGCAATGACCTTCCCGTGGCCGCATAAACACACAACCTAATCCAAACTTGGAAGCATCATCAGAGACCACTTAACCCACACTGTTTCTCCGGATCGCCAACACTGGTGCCGAAGTCAAATCGCGCTTTGAGCCCGCAAAGCTCTCATCACACTGGCCGCCCCAAACAAACTCGACACCCTTCCTCGCCAAAGAGTTAGGGGCGAGGCTATAGCGTAAAAGTCCTTGACGAACCGACGATAGTAACTCGCCAAACCTGTAAAGTCGCTAATCTTGGCAATCAAGTCGGCTTGGCCCACGAACTCACGGCCTCAATCTTCGCGGGTCCACGGCTATACCATCTTCGAAACCACGTGGCCTAGGAAGGCCACCGCTCCAACCAGAATCACATTTGGAAAACTTCGCATAAAGCCGGGTTTTCCTCAAAGCCGCCAATACTCGCCTCAAAAGCTCGCATGGTCTTCTTTAGACTCTCGAATAAATCGTAATATCGCCAATGAACACGATGACGGCCGCCCAAAAATGATTTGAACACCCTATCCATCATGTCCATGAACGCACCGGGCATTGGTCAATCCAAACGACATGACCACAAACTCATAGTGACCATATCTAGACTCGAAAGTCGCCTTAGGAATGTCGGCATCCCCGATCCAAGAATCGATGGTAACCGGATCTCGATCTATCTTGGAGAACACTAAGCTCCTCAAGCCGATCGAACAAATCACAATACGGGCAACGGATACTTATTCTTCATCACACCTTATTAAGCTCGCGTAATCAATACATAAGCGCATAGAACCATCCTTCTTTTTCACAAACAGAATCGTGCTCCCACTGGGACACACTCGGACGGATGAACCTCGATCTATCATCTCCGCAGAATCGAATCTTCGCCTTTAACTTCACTGGCGCCATACGACACGGAGCCTTCGAGATAGGAGGGTCCCCGCTCGAGCTCAATTGTGAAGTCAACCTCTCTCTCTGGGGCAACCCCAGAACTCCTCAGAAACACGCCCGCAAACTCTCGCACGATCGGTACTTGATCAACAGACAAATGGGGCGCTCTTCCTGCATAACTTGGCTAGATAGCCCCAAGCTCCATGAGCTAGCAAACGACGAGCTTTCATACCGACACCATCGGGCGGCAAACTCCACCCCGACTCCACGAAACTTAAAGTCGGGACGACCGGGCGGCCCGAACACTACTTCTTTCCCGGGTGGCGCTCAATCAACGCGTGGTTTAGCGCCCAACCACTCCATACCAAGAATCACATCAAAACCGCCATAGGCGTAACTATGAGAGTAGCCACAAGCAACTCTCCTGATATCTCGATCCGGCCATCCCTAATCTTATCTCTAGCCAACATATTAACTCCCGAAGGAGTTGCAACAGATAACTCAAACCTAGAGGCTCTAGTCTTAACTTAGCATGCTCAAGAAACAACACAGATACAAATGAATGCGTAGAACCGTAATCAAACAAGACAAATGCGCAGTTGATCTAAAACAAGAAGCGCACCGCCACAACGGCATCCGTGACGCTCGGCCTGCCCCGACGGTTCAGAGCAAACACTCGACTCGCCGCGCGCATTGGCCGAGCCGCCATAGCCGGGCCGATCACAAAATGGGCAGTGCCCTCTCTACCACAACGGAAGCACAATCTAGGTCCGGGCCCCGACAAGCTCCAGCTGTGGACTTTCCCACAAGTAGCACAAGCGGAAATTGCTCGGGTCCTCCTCGCCGCTTGCTGGGCTGAAACGGACCGAGCTCTCCACGATCTGCTTCGAATCGCTTTGGCGGCGCGCCGCCGCCCCGAAATTCAAACTTCTCTTCTCGCCTACACACGCTGGGACAGATGTCGAACAGAGCGGCAACAACCCGCCAGCAGATACTTCCCATTATAGATCGTGGCTAATCGGGATGACTCTAGCATAAGTGTCGTGGGCCCGAGCCCCGACATCCCGAGAAACACCCGCTCAATCCAGATATGAACTTCCAAATCTTCACTGGGTGGCTATCAACCGAGGAGCAAAATATCCATACTCCGAGAACTTCTTCTCATATTCTCAATGGAATCGTAACCCTCGCTTGTGTTTTGGAAGAGCTCCACCATCTTCTCTTGAGCCTCATCACTGATGAACTTTACCTTGAACTCAGCCTTGAAGAACTCCCAAGTAGCGGGTGGAGACCCAGTGTAAAGACCCGACCCAAAAGGGGCTCTAAATGGGCCTTTACCCCAATGCATGTAGTGAAAATAAAAGACATTAAGAAAAATACATTCAACAACCAAAACATACATTTCTAAAAGCACACTCTGATCAGAGATTTATTTAAACCATTAAAACAATCCACAAGTACCAATATGCTGGAATCCATAAAACGTAAGAAAACATCCTGGGGCTCTGTGCCCGTCTACATGCATTCAGGGGAAGTAATAAAAAGTGAAGAGTCATGATAATTAAAATAAAACAATCAGAGAAGACAGCAGGTTCCATGATCATAGCTCCTCCTTCAGCCATCCTGTCTCCCGCCTTGATTACCCGTGGAAAACCACGTAATAAGGGTGAGTAACGAATTACCCAAAGAAGAATCCCCAACCGGGTACAATACGATATACATGATCATCTAGAAGAATGTATGCAAGCTATGAGTACAAACACAGAGCGGAGCACATAGCTAAGTCCACACTTGGACCTCTGATGCCATCTCGTGGTCTTAGTCCGAAAATACCACAACACACTAAACGCACTATACGGAACAAGTCCCGCCACCGCCGCCATCGCCGATACGTAAAGGTGCATCGCTCAAGATCCCGAGGAGCTCTCCACCGGCGCCAGAATGAGCGTAAGCGCGCACCGCATGCTACCGCAAACTCGGGGTGCCGGTCCAGTGGCAAGCCGCCTGTGTTCACCACCATGCCTAACTAAATCTCCGGATCGGTGTCACCGACATAGGGGTGTGAGACTCGACACGTGAACTATGTCACCTGTACTCACCGCACCGAGGCTAAGGAACCTGGCCGTGGTAGGCTTACACCAGAAGCGTCCTTGCCCTAACAGTGGCAATCAAGGGCTACGCCAACACGCCGAGGACGTGTCGATCGCCGGACGAGGCAATGCCAAGTCATCATCCCGACCGCTGGGGCATTTAACACCGCCACCCTCACCCAAGATTGCGTGGCCTACCGGTTGGGATAGCTAATCCTCACGGGGTCCAAGGACGAGAATCTGTCTCGAACGCCCTTGCCATAGATGCAAGATACTTTATGCATCGGGCCCTGATGATTCTATCTACCTCAATTCTAAACCTTAACAATAATAACGATTCAATCAATGCACCCAATACGTGCTCATCGATACAAAGAACCTAGCATGATACTACGAAGCAAGAACAGATATCGAACATGCTAGAATAGAACAACCTAGCATGGGCTAACATGAGAAACAATACAAGAGTTCATGCCACCAGAATTCGTAACAGAGCACCTAGGCTAAACATGCTAGTAAACATACACAGCATACAAAACAACAATCACAAATATACCGCAGGTCCACACAACCCTGTGAAGAAATCCTTACCTTGGTCGGAAGACTTTTACACACAAATCCTAAGTCATGAACAATCCCGAGCTAGAGCGGAACCTAGCAAACCAACAATAATCAAGATCTAAAATATCTAAACAACAATAGAACAGCAAGCTCGGCTCGGGAACTCACGCGCGCGACGACACGAGCTTGGGGTCGCCGCAAGCCGCTCTCGGCAAGGTCGGGCGCCTGGCCGCGCTACCGGGCACGGCAGCAGGACACGCGCCGTTGCGCGCTACTGCACGCAGACGGACACGCCGGCCGCGCGCCGCACGGCAGCAGGTGGACACGCGCGCGCGGGCGAAGCGCTCGACGAAGGCGCGCGGCGCCGGGCGTTCGGGCGAAGGCGGCGCGCGGCGAAGCGCTCGAGCGGCGGCGCGCGGCGCCGGGCGCGGCGATGCGGACACGCGAGCAACTCGGCAGGGACGCGCGCGCGGCGAACGCTCGAGCGAAGGCGCGCGCGCGCAAGCGCCGCAAGCGGACACGGCGAGGGCGTGCGAGCGACGGGCCGACGCGCTGGCGCCGGGTGAGGACTCTCTCGGCGCGGCGAAGCGATCGGGCGATTCGCGGCCGGGCGAACGGCGAGGAGGCTGGGACAGTGTCGGGCGTGGCGGCAGGCTGGTTCGACCGAACCGGGCGGCGACATGTGGCTGGCTCGACCGATCCGGGCGTGCGGCGATGTGGCTGGCTCGACCGATCGGGGGCGGCGAGCTGGCCGGGATGATGGCTGCTCCTCCTACCGGGGCCGCACACACACACACACACACAACCCCTTTTTCTTACATTCGCCAACAAACACCCAAATGAGAAGATGAAGAAGACGAAGACTTACCCGAATGATGATGATCGAACCCAAGGGGATGCAAGGATGAAGAACTCGGCAAGGCTATGGAGATGGAGAGCTTAAGTGCCAAGAGGTGTTTTTGGAGAATAAGATGGAATAACCTAATTCTATTTCATTTAACCAAATGCACCAAAACTCCAAAATCCAAGGTTAACTAAGATGTGATGCAAAGAGCAACAAGAGCACCTAATGGCTCAATTGGCACACCTCTCTACAAGCTTCCCAGAGACCCGGTTCAAACCCCACAAGCAAAGACAATTTCCTTTATTTTTACTTTTGCAAAGCAAACCTTGCTCAAACCAAACCACAAACCTCCAAAACCTACAAAACCATCCAATAATTTTAGTAGCCGAAAAGACACAAACGACCATGACGGCCCGACTAAATTACCAAATTACCCCTTGGGCATACCGGAAGACCGGGAAGAAAACCTGGTCGTTACAATATTCCTCCTTTTTACGACTTTCGCCCTCGAAAGTCCTTAAGATGTAAAATGTTTCGTGGTAATGCAACCTCATCTCGCCTTCCCGCTCCCAAGTGGCTTCCTCGTAACCCCGATTCTTCCATCGAACCTTTACTAAACGAATCTCGCGACACGCAACGCCTTGGTCTCAAAGGCAAGGATCCTCACCGCTTCTCCTCAAGTTCAAATCCTCATTCACCGCAAAGGCTCAAAGTCCACAATGTGCGACGGGTCCGGCACATACCGCCTCAACATCGATACATGGAAAACACTATGCATCGCGATAGTGACGGAGGTAGGGCTAACCTGGTAAGCAACTCGCCAATCCTCTCTAGGATCTCGAACGGACCAACAAAACGGACTCAACTTCCTCGCTTACCAAACCTCAAAACACCTCATCGGAGCAACCTTAAGGAACACATGCCGACCAACCTCAAACTCCAAATCTCGACGCCGAACATCGGCAGAACTTTTCTCGCTCGCTCGCCTGAATCACAACATACGAGCTCTAATCTTCTCGTGACCGCACCATTGGTCAATCGCAGAACTCCGGGACCCAAAACTCGTTCTATCACCAACCTCTTCCCTGAACATTGTGGGACCGGATAACGCTTACCATACAATGCCTCGAATGGAGCCATCTCGAATCGCCGATCGTAACTATTGTTATAGGCAAACTCCATCAAGTACAGACATCGGGTCCCAATCGCTCGGGAAATCCAACACACAAGCCCTCAACATATCTCGAGAATCGATTCACTCTCTCACCCACCATCCGTCCGAGGGTGAAAAGTCGTGGCTTAAATCGCACTCTGTGCCCAAACCCTTCGGAGCGCTCCGTAAACGAGAAGTGAACCGCGAGTCACGACCGACACAATCCTCACCAAGCACACCATGATAACGGATGATCTCGCTTCCAAAACAACCGCGCCCATCGCTCCACGCAGATAAGAAACCTACCGGAATGAAGTGTGCGCTCTTGGTCAAACGGTCGACTATCACCCAAATCTAATAGAACTTCCTGAGTCCTTGGCAAACCAGATATAAAGTCCATAGAGATCTCTTCCCATTTCCACTTGGGTACACTCTGGTCGCGAACAAACTCGCTGGCTCTCGCTCGGGTGCCTTCACTTGCCGACAAGTGAGACACCTACCGACAAACTCGCCACATCTCTCTTCATTCCCATCCACCGTAAGGTCCGCTTAAGGTCTCGATACATCTTGGTACCCAGGGTGCCAAGCAAAAGGGGGAACAGTGGGCCTCCGAGAGCAACTCGCCGCAAACCCGCAATGTCCGAACACACAACCGCCTCTATAAGTCAACCCATCGCTCGTGAATATACAAAGTCAAAGTCACCACAAGATCGACTCACAACCAATCTCTTAAGTGCGGGTCACCCAACTGGCCGTTCTATAATCACGCGAATCGACACGTGAATACCAATCGAGCTACTCGCGGCAGAACCTCTCCCAACAACATCGCAACCTCGCCCGCCGAACTCTCTCTACAAACTGGCTGGAACTCAACAACGCCGCAGAGTGCGACGCTTTTCGCTTCAAAGCATCGGCCACTACGTTGGCTTTGCCCCGATGGTACAAAATCTCGCAGCCATAATCCTTTACCAACTCTAACCATCTCCTCTCGCCTCATATTCAACTCTTCGAGTAAACAGATACTTGAGGCTCGTGATCGGTAAACATCTCAATCCGCCACCATGGCTGTAATGCCTCCAAATCTTCAAAGGCAAACACCATCGCCGCTAACTCCATATCATGAGTCGGGTAGTTCTCGCTCATACGGCTTCAAATTGACGGAAGCATAGGCAATGACCTTCCCCGGCCGCATCAACACACAACCTAATCCATACTTGGAAGCATCATCAGAGACCACGAAACCACCTGCCCCTCCGGATCGCCAACATCGTGCCAAGTCAAACCACGCTTGAGCCTCGCAAAGCTCTCATCACACTCCGCTGTCCCAAACAAACTCGACACCCTTCCTCGCCGACGAGTGAGGGGCGAGGCTAAAGCGTAAAAGTCTCTGACGAACCGACGGTAGTAACTCGCCAAACCTGTAAAGTCGCGAATCTCTAAGAATCAAGTCGGCTTGGCCCATGAACTCACGGCCCAATCTTCGCGGGGTCCACGGCTATACCATCTCTCGAAACCACGTGGCCTAGGAAGGCCACCGCTCCAACCAGAATCACATTTGGAAAACTTCGCATAAAGCCGGTTTTCCTCAAAGCCGCCAATACTCGCCTCAAATGCTCGCATGGTCTTCTTTAGACCTCGAATAAATCGAATATCGCCAATGAACACGATGACGGCCGCCCAAAAATGATTTGAACACCCTATCCATCATGTCCATGAACGCTACTGGGGCATTGGTCAATCCAAACGACATAACCACGAACTCATAGTGACCATATCCGACTCAAAGTCGTCTTAGGAATGTCGGCATCCCCGATCCGCAGAATCGATGGTAACCGGATCTCGATCTATCTTGAGAACACGAAGCTCCCCAAGCCGATCGAACAAATCATCGATACGGGCAACGGATACTTATTCTTCATCGTCACCTTATTAAGCTCGCGTAATCAATACATAAGCGCATCGAACCATCCTTCTTTTCACAACAGAATCGTGCTCCCACGGGGACACACTTGGACGGATGAACCTCGGTCTAACATCTCCCCGTGAATCGAATCTTCGCCTTTTACTCACTGGCGCCATGCGACACGGAGCCTTCGAGATAGGGAGGGTCCTCGCTCGAGCTCAATAATGAAGTCAACTCTCTCTTTGGGGGCAACCCCAGAACTCCTCAGAAACACGTCCGCAAACTCCTCGCACGACTGTGCACTGATCATGCAGACATGAGGGGCGGCTCTTCCTGCATAACTTGGCTAGATAGCCCCAAGCTCCATGAGCTAGCAAACGACGAGCTTTCACGGTGACACCATCGGCGGGCAAACTCCACCCTCGACTCCACGAAACTTAAAGCTAGGCCGACTGGCGGCCCGAACACTACTTCTTTCCGGTGGCGGTCAATCAACGCGTGGTTAGCGCCTAACCACTCCATACCAAGAATCACATCAAAACCGCTCATAGGCGTAACTATGAGCGTAGCCACAAGAAACTCTCCTGATATCTCGATCCGGCCATCCTTAATCTTATCTCTAGCCAACATACTAACTCCCGAAGGAGTTGCAACAGATAACTCGAACCCTAGAGGCTCTAGTCTTAACTTAGCATACTCAAAGAAACAACACAGATACAAATGAATGCGTGGAACTGTAATCAAACAAGACAAATGCGCAGTTGATCTAAAACAAGAAGCGCACACCGCCACAAAGCGGCATCCGTGACGCTCGGCCTCCGACGGGTCTTAGCAAACACTCGACCCTATCGCTGCTGCTTGGCCGAGCCGCCATAGCCGGGCCGATCACAAAACGGGCCATGTGCCCCTCTCTACCACAACGGAAGCACAATCTAGGTCCAGCCGACAAGCTCCGCGTGGACTTTCCCACAAGTAGCACAAGCGGAAATCGCTCGGGTCCTCCCCGCCGTCGGGGCTGGAAACGGACCGAGCTCTCCACGATCTCTGCTTCGAATCGCCTTGGCGGCGCTGCCGCCGCCCCGAAAAGTCAAACTTCCTCTTCGCCCCTACCGCTGGGACAGACGCCGAACAGAGCGGCAACAACCCGCCCAGCAGATACTTCCCATTATAGATCGTGGCTAATCGAACAATTTCTAGCATAAGTGTCGGGGCCCGAGCCTCGACATCTCGGGAAACACCGCCTCAATCCAGATATGAACTTCCGAATCTTTCAGCTCCCGGTGGCAATCAATCGAGGAGCAAAATATCCATACTCCGAGAACTTGCGCCATATTCTCAATGGAATCGTAACCTCGCCTGTGTTCCGGGAAGAGCTCCACCATCTTCTCCCGAGCCTCATCACCGATGAACTTTACCTTGAACTCACCTTGAAGAACTCCCAAGTAGCGGGTGGAGACCCACTGTCTCTCGCTCAAGGTGGACTCCCACCACCATCTCGCTGTGCCTCCTAGCACATGAGCCGCACATCTCGGCCTCTCGAATATCGGGGGCACACCATGATCAGGAAGGTGTACTCCAAATGGGCAATCCACTGGCCGCCGCTAACGCATCACCGGTGGCATCAAACTTCTCAAAGCTTCCACTTCACAAAATCCTTCACCACCTACCCAATTCCTCGGCACCTCTCGCCATATCCGCCTCTGGGCTACTTGCTCTCGTGGAGCCGAGGTGCTACCGAGCTCTCTTTGAACCAATCGAGTCACCGCTCGACCGGGCTCGGACTCTTCCCGCCATAGCGCTAACAAGGCCTGGTCTCTCGCCTCCGGTCACTCAACATGCCGACCATAAAAGCCCTCATAGACTCAAGAAACTCGCTCCAGAGCGATCTCACGGCGCGCGGCCACGCCTCAACGCCCGCCTAGGCGTAACAGAGGAGCCGCTGGTGGAATGCCATCGTTGTCGGCTTGGGACGATGTCCTCGCAGACGTCGATCCGATCCCGATACTCGACCGCTCGAACCTCCTCTCCTGCAGACGGATCGCATGTTTGGCGATCTACATCCAAACCAACAACGAATCAAAACTCGCTCGTCACCATTCCACAACACCAAACAAGGCATACACTAGATGATAGGTATTGTAAATTCTTAACCCTTTTCCTTTCTAAAACAATAAATCTAGGCGCACTGATGATCGTTTGAGTGCCGATGATCATGGAAAACGACCTACAACAAAAGGTCAGTCTACAAAATCTATGACTCGAGCTCGATACCAATCAGAAAGACCCACCCAAAAGGGGCTCTAAATGGGCCTTTACCCCAATGCATGTAGTGAAAATAAAAGACATTAAGAAAAATACATTTCGGATTCCAAGTAAAAACAGTAAACATTCAACAACCAAAACATACATTTCTAAAAGCACACACTGATCAGAGATTTATTTAAACCATTAAAACAATCCACAAGTACCAATATGTTTGGAATCCATAAAACGTAAGAAAACATCCCGGGCTCTGTGCCCGCCTACATGCATTCAGGGAAGTAATAAAAAGTGAAGAGTCATGATAATTAAAATAAAACAATCAGAGAAGACAAGCAGTTCCATGATCATAGCTCCTCCTTCACCATCCTGTCTCCGCGCTTGATTACCCGTGGAAAACCACGTAATAAGGGTGAGTAACGAATTACCCAAGAAGAATCCCCAACCGGGGTACAATACGATATACATGATCATCTAGAAGAATGTATGCAAGCTATGAGTACAAACACAGAGCGGAGCACATAGCTAAGTCCACACTTGGACCTCGGATGCCATCTCGTGGTCTTAGTCAGGAAAATACCACAACACACTAAACGCACTATACGGGAACAAGTCCCGCCCACCGCCGCCATCGCCGACACGAAAGGTGCATCGCTCAAGATCCCGAGGAGCTCTCCCGGCGCCAGAATGAGCGTAAGCGCGCACCGCATGCTACCGCAAACTCGGGGTGCCGGTCCAGTGGCAAGTCGCCTGTGTTCACCACCATGCCTAACTAAATCTCCGGATCGGTGTCACCGACATAGGGGTGTGAGACTCGACACGTGAACTATGTCACTGTACTCACCGCACCGAGGCTAAGGAACCGGCCGTGGTAGGCTTACACCAGAAGCGGTCCTTGCCCTAACAGTGGCAATCAAGGGCTACGGCCAACACGCCGAGGACGTGTCGATCGCCGGGGACGAGGCAATGCCAAGTCATCATCCCGACCGCTGGGGCATTTAACGACCGCCACCCTCACCCAAGATTGCGTGGCCTACCGGTTGGGATAGCTAATCCTCACGGGTCCAAGGACTGAGAACTGTCTCGAACGCCCTTGCCATAGATGCAAGATACTTTATGCATCGGGCCGGATGATTCTATCTACCTCAATTCTAAACCTTAACAATAATAACGATTCAATCAATGCAGTTCAATACGTGCTCATCGATACAAAGAACCTAGCATGATACTACGAAGCAAGAACAGAGATATCGAACATGCTAGAATAGAACAACCTAGCATGGGCTAACATGAGAAACAATACAAGAGTTCATGCCATCAGAATTGTAACAGAGCACCTAGGCTAAACATGCTAGTAAACATACACAGCATACAAAACAACAATCACAAATATACCGCAGGTCCACACAACCCTCGGTGAAGAAATCCTTACCTTTGTCGGAAGACTTTTACACACAAATCCTAAGTCATGAACAATCCCGAGCTAGCGAGCGGGAACCTAGCAAACCAACAATAATCAAGATCTAAAATATCTAAACAACAATAGAACAGCAAGCTCGGCTCGGGAACTCACGCGCGCGACGACACGAGCTTGGGGTCGCGGCAAGCCGCTCGGCAAGGCCGGGCGCTGGCCGCGCCGCACGGGCGGCAGGACACGCGCTGGTTGCGCTACCGGCACGGACGGACACGCGCCGCGCGCGCTGCACGGCACGGCAGTGGGACACGCGCGCGGGGCGAGCGCTCGACGCGGCGCGCGGCGCGGGCTCGGGCGCGAAGGCGCGCGCGCGCGAAGCGCTCGAGCGAAGGCGCGCGGCGCGGGCGCGGCGAGCGCGCGACACGGCGAGCAACTCGCGGCAGGACGCGCGCGCGCGGCGAACGTCGAGCGAGCGCGCGCGCGCGGCAAGCGGCCTCGGCAAGCGGACACGGCGAGGGCGTGGCGAGCGACGTATTGGATGCGCTGGCGCGCTGGCGAGGACTCTGGCGGCGCGAGCGCGAGGCGGCGATTCGCCGGGCGAACGGCGAGGCTCGGGCTGGGACAGTCCGGGCGCGCGGCAGGCTGGTTCGACCGATCCGGGCGCGCGGCGGTGGTGGCTGGCTCGACCGACCGGGCGCGGCGATGTGGTCGGCTCGACCGACCGGGCGTGGCGAGAAGGGCCGGGATGATGGCTGCTCCTCTCTACCGGGCCGCACAACACACACACACACACAACCCCTTTTTCTTACATTCGCCAACAAACACCCAAATGAGAAGATGAAGAAGACGAAGACTTACCGGAATGATGATGATCGAACCCAAGGGGATGCAAGGATGAAGAACTCGGCAAGGCTATGGAGATGGAGAGCTTGGGCGGCCAAGAGGTGTTTTTGGAGAATAAGATGGAATAACCTAATTCTATTTCATTTAACCAAATGCACCAAAACTCCAAAATCCAAGGTTAACTAAGATGTGATGCAGAAAGAGCAACAAGAGCACCTAATGGCTCAATTGGCACACCTCTCTACAAGCTTCCCAGAGACCCGGTTCAAACCCCTACTGCAAAGACAATTTCCTTTATTTTTACTTTTGCAAAGAAACCTTGCTCAAACCAAACCACAAACCCCTCCAAAACCTACAAAACCATCCAATAATTTTAGTAGCCGAAAAGACACAAACGACCATGACGGCCCGACCAAATTACCAAATTACCCCTAGGGCATACCGGAAGACCGGAAGAAAAACCTGGTCGTTACACCCGGTGGTCTCTCGCTCAAGGTGGACTCCCACCACCATCTCGCCAGTGCCTCCTAGCACATGAGCCGCACACCTCGGCCTCTCGAATATCGGGGCACACCATGATCGTGAAGGTGTACTCCAAATGGGCAATCCACTGGCCGCCGCTAACGCATCACCGGTGGCATCAAACTTCTCAAGCTTCCACTTCACAAAATCCTTCACCACCTACCCAACTCCTCGGCACCTCCGCCATATCCGCTTCTCAGGGTTACTTGCTCCTGTGGAGCCGAGGTGCTACTCGAGCTCTCTTTGAACCAATCGAGTCACCGCTCAACTGGGCTCGGGACTCTTCCTTGCCGCGCACGCTAACAAGGCCTGGTCTCTCGCCTCTGGTCACTCAACATGCCGACCATAAAAGCCCTCATAGACTCATCAACCGCGCTCCAGAGCGATCTCACGGCGCTCATCGCCTCAACGCCCGCTCTAGGCGTAACAGGAGGAGCCGCTTTGGTGGAATGCCATCGTCTCGGCTTGGGACGATGTCCCCGCAGAGATCGATCCGATCCCGATACTCGACCGCTCTCGAACCTCCTCTCCGATGACGGGTGATCGCATGTGGCGATCTACATCCAAACCAACAACGAATCAAAACCTGCCTGTCACCACTCCACAACACCAAACAAGGCAAACACTAGATGAAAGGTATTGTAAATTCTTAACCCTTTTTCTTTCTAAAACAATAAACCTAGGCGTACCTGATGATTGTCGGAGTGCTGGTGATCATGGAAGGACGACCTACACAAAAAGGTCGGGCTTCACGTAATCTATGACTCTGAGCTCTGATACCAACTGTAAAGACCCGACCCAACAGGGGTTCTAAATTGGCCTTTACCCCAATGCATGTATTGAAAATAAAAGACATTATGAAAAATACATTTCGGATCCCAAGTAAAAACAGAAACATTCAAGAATCAAAACATACATTTCTAAAAGCATACTCTGATCAGAGATTTATTTAAACCATTTAAACATTCCACAAGTACAAATATGCTGGAATCCATAAAACGTAAGAAAACATCCTAGGGCTCCGTGCCCGTCTACATGCATTCAGGGGAAATAACAAAAGTCAAGAGTCATGATATAATCAAATGGTCGAGATGACAAAGACGATTCCATGATCACAGCTCCTCCTTCAGCCATCCTGTCTCCCGCCTTGGTTACCTATGGAAAACCACAGAATAAGGGTGAGTAACGAATTACTCAGTAAGAATCCCCAACCGGGGTACAATACGATAAACATGATCATCTAGAAGAATGTATGCAAGCTATGAGTACAAACACAGAGCGGAGCACATAGCTAAGTCCACACTTGGACCTCGGATGCCAACTCAGGGTCTTAGTCCGGAAATACCACAACACACTATACGCTCTATACGGGAACAAGTCCCTACCTCACCGACTCATCGCCGATACGAAAGGTGCATCGCTCAAGATCCCGAGGAGCTCTCGATCGGGCTTGTGTAATGAGCGTAAGCGCGCACCGCATGCTACCGCAAACTCGGGGGTGCGGGTCTAGTGGCAAGCCGCCCGTGTTCGATCCACCATGCCTAACTAAATCTCCGGATCGGTGTCACCGACATAGGGGTGTGAGACTCGACACGTGAACTATGTCACTGTACCACCGCACTTTGAGGCTAAGGAACCGGCCGTGGTAGGCTTACACCAGAAGCGGTCCTTGCCCTAACAGTGGCAATCAAGGGCTACGGCCGAACACGCCGAGGACGCGCCGATCGTCGGGACGCGAGGCAATGCCAAGTCATCATCCCGACCGTTGGGGCATTTAACGGTTTGTCACCCTCACCCAAGATTGTAGGCCACCGTTAGGGTTAGCTAAACCCTAACGGGATCGGGACGGAGTACCATCTCGCACGCCCCCGTCGGGGATGCAAGTTACGTTATGCATCCGCCCGGATGATGCTACCTACACCGAACTCTAAACCATAGCAATAATAACAATTCAATCAATGCGGTCCAACACGTGCTCAACAGATACAAGGAACCTAGCATGATACTACGAAGCAAGAACAGTATCGAACATGCGAGAATGGAACAACCTAGCATGGGCTAACATGAGAAACAATACAAGAGTTCATGCCGATCCAGAATTGTAACAGATCACCTAGGGCTAAACATGCTAATAATCATACACAGCATACAAAACAACAATCACAAATATACCGCAGGCCCACACAACTCCGGTAAGAAATCCTTACCTTGGTCGGGAGGCTTCTACACACAAATCCTAAGTCATGAACAAACCCGAGCTAGCGAGCGGGAACCTAGCAAACCAATAATAATCAGCATCTAAAACGTCTAAAAACAATAGAAACAAGCAAGCTCGGCTCGGCGGGGCACTCACGCGCACACGGCGACACGAACTTGGAGTTGCTTTGGCGGCCGTACGGCACGGTGGCAGGTCGGGCGCGTCTGCGCTGGCGCGGATGGGCGCTTAGGCGCGCGCGCGGCGCGCGCATTTGACGACGAGACTAGGCAGCGAAGCGGCGCGGCACGCACGGCGCACGGGCGCTGGCGTGTGATGCGGACACGGTGAGCGCGCCGGCAGGGGAGCGCGCGCGCGCGAACGCTCGGGCGCGGCGGGCGAAGCGGCGGCAAGCGACACGGGCGAAGGCGCGCGGGCGTCAGGCGTCTGCTGCTGCGCGCGATCTGGCGTGATGTCGGGCTGGCGATGGCCGAACAGGGGCTGGGCGGGTTGTTGTGCGAGATTTGGGCGCGACAGGGGCTGTGACGGCAAGGGCGATCTGGTGCGACGGCAGGGGCGATCTGGGCTGCTGCTGGCGCGATCCGGGCGGCGATCCGCCTACCGGACGTGCCACGATGGCTGCTGGCTGGGGCTTCTCTCGGCAGGCTGCAATCAACACAAACACACACAACACTCTTCTATTCACTTGCCCAAACAGCACACCAAACGGATGAGAAGAAGAAGAGGAAGATCGATACCTACCCGGAATGATGATGAACGATCCAAGGGAGCTGCAAGGATGAAGAATCGGCAAGGAGAGCTTGGGAGAAAGCTTGGGCGGCCACAACTCTTTTGGAGAAGAAAACACAACAAATGAGCACTTAGAATTGAGTAAAGATTTATCCTTCGAGGAGAAGCCCGTGCAGATTTTGGCTTATGAGCGCAAGGTATTGCGCAACCGGGAGATAAGTTTAGTAAAGGTTCTTTGGAGGCATCAGAGGGCAGAGGAAGCGACGTGGGAGCTAGAGGATGAGATGAGGACTCTTTCTGGAGTCTGTTTCGATCTTAGGACTTTCGGGGACGAAAGTCTTTTAAGGAGGAAGTATTGTAACGGCCCAATTTTCCATTCCGATTTCCCAGGTACTCTCGGTTCAGAATTGGGGCAATCGGTTGGGCCGTTAGAGCTTTTTAACCTTTAATGTATTTTGGTCTTTTTGCTCCCCGGTCAGAGGTTGAGGATTTTCAGGGCTTCAGGGTCACTTCGGCCTTCGTTGAGACTTGATTGATGTTGGTTGCAAGACCCAAGGAGTTTGGGTTAGTTGATTAGAAGTTCGGAGACATTCCGGTTAATAGAAAAATTAATTGGAAATTAATTGGTCCCATTGAGATTTGAACCATTGCCCTAATGGTGAAATTGGAGTTTTTAGAAAAAGAGATTTAGTTAAAAAGAAAATAATTTCTTTAGCCAGGACCCGCAAGAGAAATCCTTGGGAAGGGAATTTTAGGTCTCCTAACCCTTTTAAAATAGGAAAAAGAAGGAAATTAGGGAAAACCCTCTTTGTTCCCTTGGTAGCCACACTCTCTCTCTCTCACACACACTCTCTCTCTATCTCTCTCCTAAAACCGAGCCACCCAGCCGAGCCACCCTAACCCAGCCGCACCACCCAACCGAGCCACCCTAATCCAGCCGCACCACACCTGCCCGCTTAGCCACCCATCACTGCGCGCACTGACAAAGACCAGTCGCTCAACCCCTTGCCTCGCCCACTCGCCGCTCGTCTGTAGTCCAGACACCCCGCCGTCGCACACCCAACACCGCCCAGCGCCGCACCGCACCGAGCCTCGCCCAGCAGACCCGACACTCTCCAGCGCTCCGTCCCAGCGAGCCCGCTCGCTCGCTTAGCCTCCGTAGCCCGATCGCCCGCACACAGCCCCGCCATGCCGAGCGCCCGCTCCTGCACGTCCGCTCGCCTTGCCGCGCGTGCCGCAGCAGTGTGTCGCCGCGCCTTGCCGGCGCGCCAGCGCGCCAGGGCGGCGGCCTCGCCGCACCAAAGAACGCCCAAACCTGCCCCCTTGCTGCCGAGACACCGTGTCTTCTCGGTTGGTAATTCCCGAACCTTTCCCTTTTAGATTTTTAGGCTGTTGGCTACTGTATATTTATTTAGGATGCTTTTATTATGCCTAGGTTGCTCGGGTTCGTTATTAAGCTCGAGGGTCTTAATTGATTCGTGATAGCTATTTTCCACTTGTTTCCAGGTAAGGATTCCTTACCGTGGTTGTGTAGACCCTGCGATGCTTTCTTGATTGTGCCTTAAATGCATGTTTACTTTTATGAACATGATTAGTGGATAGGACAGCTTGTGATTGCATTCTTGCTAGCATGTTTGCTTGTTTGTACATGTTAGTGCCATGCTAGGATTGTTCTTCCAGCATGCTTGAGATTCCTGCTTTAAGTTCGTAGTCCCATGCTACGTTATGTATGATCGATGATTATTGTGTATGTTAGCCAGGAATCGTTTACTCTGTACTCTAGCTAGTGTAGTAGAGTTGTCATCATCTAGAGGCTGAGAGCGGACATAACGTACCTTGTCCCCACCGGTCGGGAGTTGAGCGAAGCATAACGTACATTGCTTCCCCCCGGCAACCAATGAGGATTAGCTACTTCATTGGCATAAGCCTAGTTTGTAACCTGCTAGAGCGGAACCCTGCCAACGGTGCAAGCCTAACTTGGCCGATTCTTAGCTTCAGGTCGGTGGTACAGGCTGCACAGATGAGTGCGGAGGGCCTCGCACTATTGTGTTCAGTGACACCGCTTCCGAGTCTTAGGCATGCGTACCTGGCCCGCGTAGTTTGTACTTAGGCCCCCACATTTATATGCTTGCAAAGAAGATGCAGTGCAGCGCAAGACACGCTTTAGTCGCCGGTTCGGAGAGCTCCCCCGGGCTAATGTTCGTGAGTACACCAGTTCCTTCCAGTTTAGAGCCAGACTTCGGGTACTCTCCCAATAGTCCAGATTTATAGCGAGGGTAAGAGGCCCTTGAGGACACCCATTGGGATTGGCTCTTGAGCTAATCAATTGGTCGAGGGAGAAAGACCCTCGAGGGTGTCGGACATCTTTGGGATCGGTTTTTGAGCTGATCAATTGGCCGAGGGAGAAAGACCCTCGGAGATGTCCCGGGATTGATTATGAGAACCAATCATTAGGTCGGAGGTAGGTGACTTCCGAGGACTCCGGATTTGCCTTGTGAGCTCGTTGAGCTGAGATCCTTGTTGATAACTGTTTTCTTGTGTACTAGGTTGCTAGATGATTGTTTGCATCGTATCGCACCCTGTCGTGGGGATTCTTACCGAGTATGTTTATACTCACCCTTATTGTGGTTTCTTCCACGGGTAACTTGGGACAAAGACCGAGGCGGCTAGCGGAGGGAGCTGGGAGATCATGGATGTCGCTTGACACTGGCCGTGTCTTATTTTCTGCTTTTTTATTTCAGCATGTAGTTGGACTTGGGTCCGTAGGGAAAACTTATGATTTGAACTATTTTACGTTTTAAGGAAAGTACTGATTAGTCACTGTTTTTAATTTGAATGGATCGTTTTGCCTAATGAATGTTTACTTTGTTTTTAATGTTTTCCACTCTTATCTTGAAAAGTTTTACAACCCGACTCGATTGGGTCCTTTTATGCTTTTCACTTGCATCTTTGAGTAAAGATCTAGGTTTAGCACCATTTTCCGGTCGGGTCTTTACAATAACGAATCTCACCTCTTCTTCACTCGGCCAGCAAGAACACACCAAACAGAAGAAGAAAAATAAGAGATCGAGACACTTACTCGGGATGACACAACGGGGCTGCTAGGGTGAAGGAGCTCGACTTGGAGCTTGGGGGAGAAGGGTTTGGGCGGCTATGGAGTTTGGAGAACCCAAAAAGATGAAAACCTATTTTACTCTTCATATAATCAAATGCACCAAAACCCCAAAGACCCATAGCTAACTAAGACATACCGCAGAATGAGCATCAATAACAGCTCGAGGCTCAACTGGTAACAACACACAACTGACCTCCCAGACCACTTGGGTTCGAACCCCAACTGGTTCACTTTATTTCTCAATTTTTCTTTTGCATCTCACCATGCCCAAACACATCCACAAAGCATCAAAATCTTACTTACGTCCATCCAATAATTTTAGCAACTGAAAAAGACATAAACGCCCCCTCGACGGCGCGGACAAATTACCAAAATACCCCTAGGGCATATACGGAAGACCGGTATGAAAACCTGGGCCGTTACAATATTCCCTCCTTTTTATGACTTTCGTCCTCGAAAGTCCTTAAGACTGAAACAGCTCAGGATACTGCAATCTCATCTCATCCTCCCCGCTCACGAGCGGCTTCTTCAGAATTCTAACTCCTCCACTGAACTTTTACCAAACGGATCTCACGATTACCCAACGTCTTCGTCTCAAAGACCAGAATACTCACAGGCTTCCCTTCGAAGCTCAAATCCTCATTCAGCTGCAGATGCTCAAAGTCCACAATGAGCGATGAGTCCGGCACACACTGCCTCAACATCGATACATAAAAACACTGTGCACAGCTGACAATGACGAGGAAGAACTAACCAATATGCAACTCTACCAATCCTCTCGAGTATCTCAAATAGTTCAACAAACAGGGACTCCACTTCCCTCGCTTACCAAACCTCAACATACCTCGCATCGGTGCAACCTTAAAAACACGCACTGTCCAACCTCAAACTCTACAACTCGACGCCATACATCGGCGTAACTCTTCTGCCTACTCTGGGCTACCAACATACGAGCTCCAATCTTTTGCGTTGCGCTGCTGGTCAACTCCAGCAACTCAGTACCCAAAAACTGACGGCCACCAACCTTTTCACAGAACACTAGAAACCTACAACATTTATCATACAACGCCTCAACGGAACCATAAGAACTGACCGCTGAGAACTGCAACCCAAGGCAACCTCATAAAACCAACACTGGTCTCCCGCTGCCTAACCACAGAAACACCAACTCGCAACAAGTTCTGAAGGATCTGGCTCACTCCTCGCAAAAGACCATCGGTCAGAGGGTGAAAACACTACTGGGACTGCACTCGGCTCATAAGCCTCTTAACAACGCTCTCCAGAACCACAGTTCATCAACGCACTGCCTAGAATAACCTTTGTTGCCACACCCTGGTGCGAACAACTCTAGCCTGAAACTGCCATCCCACTACTCCACAGTAATGACATCTCCACCTGGGTGAGGTGCCAGCTCTAGCTACTGAAACTATTCCACCAAAAATCCGAACTCACACAACAACCTCAACCAGCTGCCAGCTTCCACACGGACTCCTACAAACCAACAACTTGAGTGCTACAAACTCGATAGCCTAAGCAACCGCACACTGCATAACCACGCCAACCTACTCAACTCCAACTCGACCTAGATCACTGACTAGAAAAGTCAACCTGCTATCAATAGGGCCCCAGAGGGCTCCCTCCACCAAACTTACCTCCATGCAAGCAACGGAACGAAGCTTGCCTCAAATATGAAACACATCTCATAAGTCCAAACGATAACACATACAGGCTTAACCCTCTAGCTTAGGCTTATTGCACCTTCGCACCGAAAATTCACAAACAGGACGCCACTACCCGGTTAACACCAACTACCAAGAACCAGAATACCAATAATGGCTGGCAGAGCACCCGGACTGTAACGGCCCAGGTTTTCATCCCGGTCTTCCAGGTTTCCCCTAGGGGCATTTTTGTAATTTTGTCGGGCCGTCAGGGCCGTTTATGTCTTTTTTAGTTGTTAAAATTATTGGATAGACTTAATTAGGATTTTGATACTTTGTGGATGTGTTTGGGCATGGAGAGATGCAAAAGTAAAATAGGGATTTAAAAGTGTAGCAGTTGGGTTTCGAACCCAGGTGGTTTGGGAGGTTAGTTGTGTGTCATTGCCGGTTGAGCCTCGAGCTGTTATTGATGCTCTTTCCGCGGCATATCTTGGTTAGCCTTGGGTCTTTGGGGTTTTGGTGCATTTGATTAAATGAAGAGAAAAATAGGTTTTCTTCTCTTTGGGATCTCCAAACTCCATGGCCGCCCACACCTTTTCCTCAAGCTCCATTGCCTTGATTTTCTTCCCCGTGCCAAGCTTCGTCCATCGAGCGTCATCCCGACAAAATTACAGATGCCCCAGCCAGCAGCAGAGCCGAGCATCCTGTGCTCGTCGCACTGTCGCACTCCCCAACGGCCAGACGCCCATCGTCGTAGCTCAAAGAATTGCTCCTCGTCTGCCGTCGCGCGCGCGCGCGCGCGCCATCGCCATCGCCCAGCCGAGCTCGCGCCCGCGCTCCCAGTCCACCCGTCGCTCATCCGCGCCAGCGCGCCTAGTTCGCCTCGTCGCCCGTCCGCGTGCTGCTCCGTGCCCCAGCGCCGTGCCAGCGCGCCCAGCCGCACAGCCCAGCACGCCCAGCGTGCAGCCCTACCGCCCATCAGAGCCCAGCAGCAGCCCCGACCGTGCAGCCTGTCCGTTCGCGCGTCAGCCGTGCCGTGTGAGTTGCTCCCGAGCTAAGCCCTATTTATTTTATTATATTTAGGCCTATGGTTTGTGATAATTATTGTGCTTGTTAGGTTCTCAATAGCTAGCTCGGGATCGATCGTAGCTTAGGATTCTTTGTGTGTAGTTGCCTTCCGACTAGGTAAGGATTTCTTACCGGAGTTGTGTGGGCCCTGCAATATTATATGTGGTGCTCTGTTCTGAATTCCTGACTGGCATGATTTCTTATGTTGTTTCTCATGTTAGTCCATGCTAGGTTGTTCCGTTCTGGCATGCTCGTTATCTGTTCTTGCTTCGTAGTATCATGCTAGGTTCGTTGTATCTGTTGAGCACGTATTGGATTGTTTCTTTCGATCTGTTTATAGGTTTGAGATATGGTAGGTAGCATCATCCGGGCCAGGATGCATAACGTAACTTGCATCCACGACAGGGACGTACGAGGCCGTACTCAGTCCCTGATCCCATGTTAGGGTTTAGCTAACCCTAACGGCAGGCCCTACAATTTTGGGAGAGGGTGGTAGACTGTTAAATGCCCCAGCGGTCGAGATGATGACATGTCATTTCCTTGTCCCCGGCAATCGGCACGTCCTCAGCGTGTTCGGTCGTAGCCCTTGATTGCCACCTGTTAGGGCAAGGGCGGCGGCCGTGTGTGCCTACCACGACCGGTTCCTTAACCTCAAATGAGGTGGTTCAGGCTGACATAGTTCACGTGTCTAGGTCTCACACCCCTATGTCAGTGACACCAATCCAGAGATTTAGTTAGGCATGGTGACTGGACCTGGGCAGCTTGCCACTAGAACCGGCACCCCCCATGGTTTGCAGTAGCATGCAGTGTGCGCGTATGCTCATTGCAGCGCCGACTGGAGAGCTCCTTGGGATTGTGAGCCAGTGCACCTTTCGTATCGACAGTAGACAGGCTGAGGCCGAGACTTGTTTCTCGTATAGGACCGTATCATGAGGTGGATTATTCCGGAGTAAGACCCTGAGATGGCATCCAAAGTTTAAGTGTGGATTTAAGCTATATGCTCTCTTCTGTGTTTAAATTCTTAGCTTGCATACCTTTCTGCTAGATGGCCATGTATATCGTATTGTACCCCGGTTGGGGATTCTTATTGAGTAATTCGTTACTCACCCTTATTTTGTGGTTTTCCACAGGTAACCATGGTGCGAGACATGATGGCTGTAGGAGGAGCTGTGATCATGGAAACCCGTTGTTCGAACTCTGAGTTTCTGTCTATGATTCTTTGTGTTCTATTTTCCTCTGAATGCATGTAGTTGGGCACGGAGCCCTAGGTTGTTTTCTGACTATTTTCTGGATTAGCACTGTTGTAACTATTGGAAAGTTTTGAATGTTTTAAATAAATCTCTGATCAGAGTGAGTTTTGGAAATGTATTTGTCTTGGAACAGGTGCTTGGAAACAGGGACAGGTTTCAGGAATTCTATAAGTGTGTTTGTTTTAAATGGTTGTTTGCATGTTTTAGTTTTCACTGAGAATCCAAAAATCATTCTTGCATATTGTCTTTAACTTTTGAACACATGCATTGAGGTAAAGGCCTATTTTAGAACCCCATTCGGGTCGGGTCTTTCTGATTGGTATCGTGAGCTCGAGTCATAGATTTTGTAGACTGACCTTTTGTTGTAGGTCATTTTTCCATGATCATCAGCACTCCGACAGTCATCAGGTACGCCTAAGTTTACAGTTTTAGAAAAGGGTTAAGAATTTACAATACTTTTCATCTAGTGTATGCCTTGTTTAGTGTTGTGGAGTGGAGACGAGCAGGTTCTGACTCGTTGTTGGTTTGGGTCCAGACCACCATCATGCCAACTTCCCGCAGTGTAAGAAGTATGACGAGCCCCAGCTCGCCCAGCCCAGTCCGACCACGAACAGTGCCAGCGCCCCACCGAGCTCGCCAGCCGATCGCGCGTCGCCAGCTCTCGAGCCACCCGACCGTGTCGCCCTTACCCAGGCCCCGCGTCGCCCAGGTCCGTGCCGCCTGCACTTTGCCGAGTCTGTGCGCCCTGTAGCTTGCCGTGCCATCCCGAGCGTCCCCGAGCCCGTCGCGTCGTGTCGTCTCGCGCGCGCGCCCCTTTGCTTGCCGAGCTCGCGCTCGTGCGCCGTTCCCTGTGTCGAGCCGCGCCGCGCGACAACGCCCAGCCAGCTGCTCTCCCGCTCCCGCGCGACCTCGCCTTGCCCCAGCCCACGCCCGCGTGCAGCTCCGCGCCCCAGGGTGGCCCCAACGAGCCTGCCCTGCGCCCCAGCCAGCCCAGCCCCTACGCCCAGCCTTCCCTGTTGTGTGCTGGTTGGCCCGAGCCTTGTGGCTTCTCGGATGGTATTTCCCGAGTCTTTTCTTCATTGGGCCCGGATTTATTGGCTGCTGGTTCTGGATTTTTTGGGTTGTTTTATTGTGTTTATTTGGGTGTTTTGTTTGATGTTCAGGCTGTTCGGGATAGATTAGAGGCTCGAGGGTCGTTCGTTGATTTGTGATTATTATTATTGTTTTTCTGCTTGTTCCAGGTAAGGATTTCTTACCGTGGTTGTGTGGACCCTGCGATATATCTCGATTGTGCCTTGTATGCTTGTTTACTGTTATGAGCATGTTAGAGATAGAGCAGTTGATTGATTTCTTGCTAGCATGTTTGCCTGATTTTACATGTTAGTGTCATGCTAGGTTTGTTCTCACAAAGATGCTTATGATTTCCGCTTAAGTTGTAGTATCATGCTAGGTAATGTGATTTATGTCGGTCATTGCTTGCTAACCGGGAATCATTGATTTTGCTCTGTACTCTTAGATAGAGTTGTAGGGTTTGTCATCATCCGAAAGTCGAGCGGACATAACGTACTTTTGTCCCCACCGATCGGGAGTAAATTGTGCGAAGCATAACGTATCTTGCTATCCCCGGTCGCCAAGGTGGATTTAGCTCGTGTCGGGAGTAAAGTGTGCGAAGCATAACGTATCTGCTCTACCCCGACCCGCCGGTTGTGGACTTAGCTACCCACTTCGGCAATAGCCTAGTTTGTAGCCTGCTAGAGCGAAACCCTGCCAACGGTGTAAGCCTACCTTGGCCGGTTCTTAGCTTCAGGTCGGTGGATCAGGCTGCACAGATGAGCGTCGAGGGCCTCGCGCTTCTGTGATCAGTGACACCGCTTCCGAGTCATAGGCATGTGCACCTTGCCCGCGTAGTTTGCCCTTAGGCCCCCGCATTTACGCCGGTTGCAGAGAGCATGCGGTGTGCGCGCACACGCGTTAGTTGTCGGTTCGGAGAGCTCCCCCAGGCTAATGTCGTGAGTACACCATTCTTTCCGTTAGTGCCTGACTTCGGGTACTCTCCCGTAAGTCCAGATTAGTGCAAGGGCAAGGAGGCCCTTGAGGACATTGTAGGGATCAGTGTATTCCCCCCGAGTGACAGATACCTCGGTGATGTCCCAGGATTGGTCAGTGTATCCAATCCCAGTTAGGCCGGAAGAAAGAGACTTTCGATGGCTCCAGATCTTGTTTTATGAGCTCGTTGAGTTATGATCTGTGTTGATAGCTGTTTGCTTGCATGTTGAGGTGCTAGATGACTGATGTATCGTATTGTACCCCGGTTGGGGATTCTTGCTGAGTATCTTTATACTCACCCTTATTTATGTTTCAGGTAGCTTGGGACAACACTAGGATGGCTAGCGGAGGAAGCTGATTGATCATGGGGAGCCGCCGACACTCTGTCATTTATTATTGCATTGTTATTCAGCATGTAGATGGACAGGAGTCCTAGGGGAACATTGTTTAAAACGTTGTTTAAATTGTATTGTATATTTTTATAAATACTGGTCAGGATGTTTTACTTCTGTTGGTTTGTTTAAATGAAAATTGTTGTTTATGTTTTAAGGGTTCCCCTTTCTCATATGTTTTGAATGGTTTTTAAATATGAGCACTAAACCGCTTGTTATCATATTTAACTTGCATGCTGAGTGAGAACCCCGGTTTAGGACCATGTTTTGGGTCGGGTTCGTCACAATGCATGTAGCCGGGCACGAAGCCCTAGGACGTTTTCTAAATGTTTTTTGGATTCTAGCATTGTTGTATCTGGGAAGTTTTTGAATGATTTTAATAAATCTCTGATCAGAGTAAACTTTGGAAATGTATTTGTTCTGGAACAGGTGCTTGGAGACAGGAACAGGTTTTAGCAAACTGTATTGATTTCTGTTTGAATGTTTGAATGTTTTAAGTTTTAATTGGAATCCGAAATTATAATTGCATATCGTCCTTTACGTTGAATGCATGCATTGGGGTAAAGGCCCATTTAGAGCCCCTTTTGGGTCGGGTCTTTCTGATTGGTATCGAGGTCAGAGTCATAGATTCTGTAGACTGACCTCTTGTTGTAGGTCGTTCTTCCCATGATCACCAGTACTCCGACAGTCATCAGGTACGCCTAAGTTTTCTGTTTTTAGAAAAGGGTTAAGAATTTACAATACCTTTCATCTAGTGTATGCCTTGTTTAGTGTTGTAGAGCGGTGACGAGCAGGTTTTGATTCGTTGTTGGTTTGGATGTAGATCACCAGCATGCCAGTCACCCGCACCGGAAGAGGAGGTTCGAGAGCAGGTAGAGGTATCAGGATCGGATCTGATACTGCAGGGACATCGTCCCAAGTTGAGACTGATGGTATTCCACCAGTAGCTCCCCCTGTTGCGCCTAGAGGAGGCGTTGAGGCGACTGAGCGCCGTGAGACTGCTCCTGGAGTAGAATTTGCTGATTCTATGAGGGTTATGATGGTCAGCCTGTTGAGTGACCAGAGGTCAGAGACCGAGGCCTTGTTGGCAGCGCAGCGGGAAGAGTCCCGAGCTCAAATTGAGCAGTTGACCCGCATGTTTCAGCAGGGCGCAGCAGCACCCCCAGCTCCACAGGAGCAA
This sequence comes from Sicyos edulis, assembly GCA_036507275.1. Classification (NCBI taxonomy): domain Eukaryota; kingdom Viridiplantae; phylum Streptophyta; class Magnoliopsida; order Cucurbitales; family Cucurbitaceae; genus Sicyos; species Sicyos edulis. The sequence continues at coordinate 51,415,197 of CM071846.1, read as the reverse complement.
GTAGCCCCTGAGGCAGATATGGCAGAGGGTGCCGAGGAGTTGGGTAGATGGTTGAAAGACTTCGTGAAGTGGAAGCCTGAGAAGTTTGATGCCACAGGAGATGCATTAGCAGCAGCCATATGGATTGCCCATTTGGAGTACACCTTCCTGATTATGGTGTGCCCCGATGTTCAGAGGCCGAGGTGTGCGGCTCATGTGCTAGGAGGCACAGCGAGATGGTGGTGGGAGTCCACTTTGAGTGAGAGGCCAGCTGGGTCTCCACCTGCTACTTGGGAGTTCTTCAAGTTAGAATTCAAGGTCAAGTACATTAGTGATGAGGCTCAATAGAAGATGGTGGAGCCTTTCCATAACCTGAAGCAGGGTTCTGATTCTATCGAGGAGTATGAGAGAAAGTTCTCGGAGTATGGATACTTTGCTCCGCAGTTGATAGCCACCTCTGAGTTGAAGATTCGGAAGTTCATATCTGGATTGAGGCAGGGTGTCTCTCAAGATGTCAGGGCTCAGGCTCCTGACACTTATGCTAGAGCTGTTCAGTTAGCCACTATTTATAACGGGAAGTATCCCGTTGAGCGGGTTGTTGCCGCTCCGGTTCAGCGTCCTGTTCCAGCTGCAGTGGGACAGAAGAGGAAGTTTGATTTCAGGGGAGGCGGCCAGCGCCGCCAAGGACAGTTTCACAATCGGGATCAGCATAGATCCCTGATCCGTTTCCAGCCTCGCTAGCAAGGCGGTCCCAGGCAGGTTCCTGCTTGTGCTTCTTGTGGGAGGACCCACACTGGAGCTTGTCAGACAGGGCCCAGGGTGTGTTTTCGCTGTGGTAGGGAGGGGCATATGATCCGTTCTTGCCCTCAGCCAGCTATGGTAGCTTAGCCAGCGCAGCAGCAGGGTCGGGTGTTTGCTACGACCCGTCAGGAGGCCGAGCGTACGGATGCCGCTGTGGCAGGTACGCTTCTTGTTTTAGATCACTGCGCATTTGTCTTGTTTGATTCTGGTTCTACGCATTAATTTGTATCTGTGTTGTTTGCTGAGCATGCTAAATTGAGATTAGAGCCTCTAGGTTTTGAGTTGTCTGTTGCAACTCCTTCGGGAGTTGATATGTTAGCTAGAGATAAGATTAAGGATGGCCGGATCGAGATATCCGGAGAGTTGCTTGTGGCTACGCTCATAGTTCTGCCTATGAGTGGTTTCGATGTGATTCTTGGTATGGAGTGGTTAGCCGCTAACCACACGTTGATTGACTGCCATTGGAAAGAAGTAGTGTTCAGGCCGCCTGGTCGGCCCAGCTTTAAGTTTCGTGGAGTCCAGGGTGGAGTTTGCCCGCCGATGGTGTCAGCTGTGAAAGCTCGTCGGTTGCTAGCTTATGGAGCTTGGGGCTATCTAGCCAAGTTGTCTGGGGAGAGCTGCCCCTTGCTGGCTGTTGATCAGGTGCCGGTCATGCAGGAGTTTGCGGACGTGTTTCCTGAGGAGTTACCGGGGTTACCCCCGAAGAGAGAGGTTGACTTCACAATTGAGCTCGAGCCAGGGACCCTCCCTATCTCGAAGGCTTCGTATCGTATGGCGCAAGCCGAGTTGAAGGAACTGAAGGTTCAGTTGCAGGAGATGTTAGATCGAGGGTTCATCCGTCCGAGTGTGTCCCCGTGGGGAGCACCAGTTCTGTTTGTGAAGAAGAAGGATGGTTCGATGCGCTTATGTATTGATTATCGCGAGCTTAATAAGGTGACGGTGAAGAATAAGTATCCGTTGCCCCGTATCGATGATTTGTTCGATCAGCTTTAGGGAGCCTCCGTGTTCTCCAAGATAGATCTGAGATCCGGTTACCATCAGTTACGGATCAGGGATGCCTACATTCCTAAGACAGCTTTCAGGTCTAGATATGGTCACTACGAGTTCGTGGTCATGTCGTTTGGATTGACTAATGCCCCAGCCGCGTTTATGGACATGATGGATAGGGTGTTCAAATCATTTTTGGACAGCTTCGTCATCGTGTTCATTGACGATATTCTTATCTATTCGAGGTGTAAGGATGTAACGGCCCAGTTTTCTATTCCAGTTCTCGAGGTGCTTCCGGTTCAGATTCAGTGGTTCGGTTGGGCCGTTAGAGCTGTTTTGACCCTTAGGGCTGTTTTCCTCAAGCTGTTGTGAGTTGCTGGTAGCCCTGTGAGGGTTTGGTCCTTGTTGCCGAGATTTTCCATGAGAGGAATGTTGGGTGTTTCCTTGCCTGGCAATGTTCTCTTTGGCCAGTTGCTAGTAGGTTTGCATGGAAAAGTTTGTGTTCGGCCGTTTTGAGGCTCCAGTTGTTGGCTTGGCCGAGTGGAGCTTGTGCCTGGTTTTTGGCCATTTAGGGTTGGCCGTAGCTGAAGTTTCAGCTTGTGCTAGTGGGAAAAGTTTGCCTTTTGGATCGATCGCCAGTTGGTGGTTCGATTTTTTTTCGTTAAGGCTTTAGGCAAGCCTTGTGGTTCGCTGGTCTCTTATGAAGAAAGAGTAGGCCGTTTGGTTTCTGGAACCTGAGAGGTTCAGTTGTTTGGCCAGCTTGGCGTTGTGTTGAGGCAGTTGTTATCGATTGTGGGCATTTAGAGAAGTTACGCCGGTGCGTGGCGTTGAGTTTTGGAGCTTGTGCCCCACCGCGGTTCTTTGAGAGTAACACCGTTGAGAGGTGTTCCGTGTTGGTTTAGTGGGGTTTTCATTTGAGCCCCAAGTTTGTAGGGATTTCGAGATCCTTGAGCGGATTGGAGCAGTGGTTAGCTTTGCCCCGTCTTTGACAGCAGTGCAAGTTTTGTGTTCCTTGTCTCTTTGTTGAGATAGTATGTGGCAGACTGGTGAGCATTGTGGCTTTGAGCCTTTGAGAACCCAAGAGGGTTTGGTTATCGAGAGAAGGGCTAGTGTTATTTTAGCCGAGAAGTTCGATTGGCTAAGAATCGGTGGAGTATTCATAGATTTATTTCGTTTTAGGACTTTCGAGGACGAAAGTCTTAAAAGGAGGGAGTATTGTAACGGCCCGATTTTCTATTCCATTCTCGAGGTGCTTCCTGCTCGTTCGGTCGATGGTTCGGTTGGGCCGTTAGAGCTGTTTTTGACCCTTAGGGGTATTTTGGTCTTTTGCTCCCGGGCGGGATTTGTGGTTTTTCGGGGCTTCGAGGCGGCTCTCCGCCTTTGTTGAGGCTTGTATGTTGGTGTCTCATGAGTCCCGAGATGTTTGGGGTATTCGTTTGGGAGTTCGGTTGTGATTTGGGTTTTGGGCAAAGTGATCGTTGTTTGGGTGTTTCCTTCGGGATTCGAGCCTGGCCCTTAGAGATGATTTTGGAGTTTGTTTAAGTGAGAGTTATTGTTTGGAAAAGGTTGCTTCAGTAGGGTCTCGAAGGAGGAAGCGGGAAATGGGATTTAAGGACTTTAAGACTTATTTAAATTTGGAAAGAAAATTGGTTAAGGATGGAAAGGAGGATAAAATCCCATTTTTTCCTTTAATTCCCTTTTTCCTTTTATTTTTTCCTTTTATTTTCCAAAATCCCCAATTTCCTTTTTCTCTCCCTTTTCTCTCTCCTCCGGCCCGAAAGCGGCCCCTTGGCGCACCATGCCCAGCCCTAGTCGCCCATGTCCAGCCCTAGCCGCGCCTCGCTCCAGCCGCCCACTCACCCATGCGCGCGCCGTGCCGAGCCACCCAGCGCCCGATCAGATCGCCTCGCCCCTAGTCGCGCCGAACCCAGATCTCGCATCGCCGGCCATCTTCGTGTCACCTTGGTCGCGCCGAGTCCAGATCTGCATCGCCCTCGCCCTAGTCGCGCCAAGCCCGGATCTGCATCGTCCAGTGCCGTCTCGTGTCGCCCGTGTCCGTGTCGAGTCGCCCGAGCCCCCGCCGCACCGAAGTCGCTCGCCTCAGAGGTCGTCGTGCCTTCCCGAGCGCCCCCCGAGCCCATCGCGTCGCGTCGCCGCGCGCGCGCGCGCCCGTGAGCAAATCCTCTCGCCAAGCGCGCGGTGTCGTGAGTAGCCCGAGCCGAGCTCGCGCCCGCGCGCGCTTGTGCGCGCCTGCCTCGCCAGCGCGCGCGCGCGCGCCGCGCCCGCCTGCGCCCCCAGTGCCCAGCGCCCGGCCACTGTTGTTCTTACGCTCCACCACTGTTGTGTGTCTTGGTTGGCCCGAGCCTTGTGGCTTCTCGGATGGTATTTCCCGAGTCTTTTCTTCGTTGGGCCCCGATTTGTTGGTCTTTGTTTAGGGATTTATTTGAAACATTTTATGTATTTGATTTGAAATTTGCTTTATTTTATGTTTAGGTTGTTTGGGTTCGATTAGAGGCTCGAGGATTGCTTGGTTGATTTGTGATTATTTTTCGCTTGTCCTGTAAGGATTTCTTACCGTGGTTGTGTGGACCCTGCGATATATCTCGATTGTGCCTTGTATGTTTCTTTGATTGTTATGAGCATGATAGTGATAGGCGACTTTGTTTGATCTCTTGCTAGCATGTTTGTTGATTTTACATGTTAGTGCCATGCTAGGTTTGTTCTTCCAGCATGCTTGTGATTCCTGTTTAAGTTGTAGTATCATGCTAGGTAAACGTGATTGATGTCGGTCATTGCTTGCTAGCCAGGAATCATTGATTTACTCGATATTCTTAGATAGCGTAGTAGGGTTTGTCATCATCCAGAGGCTGAGAGCGGACATAACGTACTTTGTCCCCACCGGTCGGGAGTAGAGCGAAGCATAACGTACATTGCTTCCCCGGCGGCACCGATGTGGATGTAGCTACCACATCGGCATAAGCCTAGTTTGTAGCTCGCTAGAGTGGAACCCCGCTTAGCGGTGCAAGCCTGCCTTGGCCGGTTCTTAGCTTCAGGTCGGTGGTACAGGCTGCACAGATGAGTGCCGAGGGCCTCGCACTACTGTGTTCAGTGACACCGCTTCCGAGTCTTTAGGCATGCGTACCTGACCCGCGTAGTTTGCCCTTAGGCCCCCGCATTTACGCCGGTTGCAGATAAGAGGCCTTTGAGGACACCCATTGGGATTGGCTTTTGAGCTAATCAATTGGTCGAGGGAGAAAGACTCTCGAGGGTGTCAGACATCTTGGGATCGGTTTTTGAGCTGATCAATTGGCCGAGGGAGAAAGACCCTCGGAGATGTCCCGGGATTGGTTATGAGAACCAATCATTAGGCCGGAAGTAGGAGACTTCCGATGATTCCGGAAGTAAGAGACTTCCGATGTTTCCAGATCTTGTTTTATGAGCTCGTTGAGCTATGATCTGTGTTGATAGCTGTTTGCTTGCATGTTGAGGTGCTAGATGACTGATGTATCGTATTGTACCCCGGTTGGGGATTCTTACTGAGTATGTTTATACTCACCCTTATTTATCTTTCAGGTAACTTGGGACAACACCAGGAGGGCTAGCGGAGGGAGCTGATTGATCATGGGGAACCGCCGGCACTCTGTCTTTTATTATTGCATTGTTTATTCAGCATGTAGATGGACAGGAGTCCTAGGGGAACATTGTTTAAAACGTTGCTTAAATTGTATTGTACATTTTATTAAACACTGGCTAGGTTGTTTTACTTTGTTGGATTGTTTAAAATGAAAATTGTTGGTTATGTTTTAAGGGCTCCCCCTTCTCATATGTTTTGAAAGGTTTTTAAATATAAGCTCTAAACCGCTTGTTATCATATTTAACTTGCATGCTGAGTAAGATCCCAGGTTTAAGACCATGTTTTGGGTCGGGTTCTTACAAAGGAAGACCATGCAGAGCATTTGAGGCGGGTATTGGCAGCCTTGACAGAAAACCAGCTTTATGCGAAGTTTACCAAGTGTGAGTTCTGGTTGGAGCAGGTGGCCTTCCTAGGTCACGTAGTTTCGAGAGATGGTATAGCCGTGGACCCCACGAAGATCGAGGCCGTGAGTTCGTGGGCCAAGCCGACTTCAGTTGCCGAGATACGCAGCTTTCTGGGATTGGCAGGTTACTATCGTCGATTTGTTAAGGACTTTTCTGCCATAGCCTCGCCCCTCACTCGTCTGACAAGGAAGGGTGTCGAGTTTGTTTGGGACACTAGGTGTGACGAGAGCTTTGCCAGGCTCAAGCGCAGTTTGACTTCAGCACCAGTGTTGGCAGTCCCGGAGGGGACAGGTGATTTCGTGGTTTATAGTGATGCTTCCAAGTTTGGGTTGGGTTGTGTGTTGATGCAGCACGGGAAGGTCATTGCCTATGCTTCCCGTCATTTGAAGCCGTATGAGCAGAACTACCCGACTCATGATATGGAGTTGGCAGCAGTGGTGTTTGCACTGAAGATTTGGAGGCATTACCTGTATGGTGAGCGGATTCAGATGTTTACCGATCACCAAAGCTTCAAGTATCTGTTTACTCAAAAGGAGTTGAATATGAGGCAGAGGAGATGGTTAGAGCTGGTAAAGGATTATGACTGCGAGATTTTGTACCATCCGGGTAAAGCCAATGTAGTGGCTGATGCTTTGAGTAGGAAGACGTCGCACTCCGCGACGTTGTTGAGTTCCCAGCCTAGATTGCGGAAAGAGTTCGAGCGGGCCGAGGTTGTAGTGTTGTTGGGTGAGGTTACCGCCAGTAGCTCGATTGATGCCAGTCTGTGCCGTCGATTAGACAGCGGATTATTGATAGCCAGCTGAGTGACCCCGCACTTAAGAGATTGTTTGACAGAGTTAGTGCTGACGGAGATTTTGACTTCATATATTCACCAGACAGTGGGTTGACTTATAGAGGCCTGTTGTGTGTTCCGGACGTTGCAGGATTGAGAGCAGAGTTGCTCTCAGAGGCCCACAGTTCTCCATTTGCTTGGCACCCCGGGGGTACCAAGATGTATCAGGACCTTAAGCAGACATTCTGGTGGATGGGTATGAAGAGAGATGTTGCGGAGTTTGTCAGTCGGTGTCTCACTTGTCAGCAAGTAAAGGCACCCAGGCAGAGGCCAGCCGATTTGTTGCGGCCGCTGAGTGTGCCTCAGTGGAAATGGGAAGAGATCTCCATGGAGTTTATTTCTGCTTTGCCAAGGACTCCGAGGAAGTTCTCTCAGATCTGGGTGATAGTCGACCGTTTGACTAAGAGCGCACACTTCATTCCTGGTAGAGACACTTATACCGTGGAACAGTGGGCGCAAATGTTTTTGGAGCAGATCATCCGTTATCATGGTGTGCTTGTGAGGATTGTATCTGACCGTGACTCGCGGTTCACTTCTCGTTTCTGGAGAGCGCTCCAGAAAGGTTTAGGCACTGAGTGCAGTTTCAGCACAACTTTTCACCCTCAGACAGATGGGCAGACTGAGAGGGTGAACCAGATTCTCGAGGATATGTTGAGGGCTTGTGTGTTGGACTTCCCGGGCAGTTGGGACCAGTATTTGTATTTGATGGAGTTTGCCTTTAACAACAGTTATCAGTCGACGATTCAGATGGCTCCATTCGAGGCTTTGTATGGTAAGCGTTGTCGGTCCCCTGTATTTTGGGAAGAGGTTGGTGATAGACAGGTTTTGGGTCCCGAGTTGCTGCAGTTGACTAGTGGAGCAAAGGCGTAAGATTAAAGCTCGTCGTTGTTGACATTTCGGTCTGAGCAGAAAGAGTTACGCCGATGTTTGGCGTCGAGATTTGGAGTTTGAGGTTGGACAACATGTGTTCCTAAAGGTTGCTCCGATGCGAGGTGTTTTGAGGTTTGGTAAGCGTGGGAAGTTGAGTCCCCGTTTTGTTGGTCCATTTGAGATTCTGGAGAGGATTGGCAGAGTTGCTTATCGGTTGGCTCTACCTCCGTCATTGTTAGCGGTGCACAGTGTTTTTCATGTATCGATGTTGAGGCAGTATGTGCCGGACCCGTCGCACATTGTGGACTTTGAGCCGTTGCAGCTGAATGAGGATTTGAGCTTCGAGGAGAAGCCAGTGGGGATCCTTGCCTTTGAGACCAAGACGATGCGTAATCGCGAGATTCATTTGGTAAAGGTTCAGTGGAGGAGTCAGGGTTCTGAGGAAGCCACTTGGGAGTGGGAAGACGAGATGAGATTGCATTACCCTGAGCTGTTCCAGTCTTAAGGACTTTCGAGGACGAAAGTCATAAAAAGAAGGGAATATTGTAACGGCCCAGGTTTTCATCCCGGTCTTCCAGTTATGCCCTAGGGGTATTTTGGTAATTTGGTCGGGCCGTCACGGCCGTTTATGTCTTTTCCAGTTGATAAAATTATGGGTTGGATTTATGTAAGTTTTTTAGTCTTTGTGGATTGGTTTGAGCTTGAGTTGGTGCAAAAGTAAAAATAAAGGAATTTGTGTAGCAGTTGGGATTTGAACCCGGGTCTCCGGGAAAGCCTGTAGGGATGCGTGCCAGTTGAGCCATGGAGAGCTATTGTTGCTCTTTCTGCGTCATATTATGGTTAGCCTTGGATCTTGGAGTTTTGGTGCATTTGGTTAAATGAAAAAGAAATTAGGTCTTTTGTCATTCTCCTCCATCATCCTCGTTGCCGCACAAGTCATGCTCTCCCTAGCCCCCTTGCCGATTTTTCTTTCCCTTTGCAGCCCGAGGTTTGATCATCATCATTCTGGGTAAGTCTTCTTCCTCTTCATCTTCTTCCTCCTCAAATCTGCGTCACGATCGCACGCCCCGCGACGCGCCGCGCGCCCTCGCTTCGAGCCGCTTGCCTGCGCATCCTTGCCCGTGTCTGCGTCGCACGCCCAGCGCCGCGCGCCCGTGTCGTTCCCCAGCGCCTGCCCTGCGCACAGCAAGCGCCCAGCCCAGCCGCACCAGCCTGCCAGCAGCGCCTAGCCTCGTGTCGCCGTGCCGTGTGAGTGCTCCTGAGGCGAGCCTGCTGTTTTAGTATTTTTAGGCGTATAGATATTGATTATTATTGTGTTTGGTAGGTTCCCGTTCGCTAGCTCGGGATTGTCTGCAGCTTAGGATTTGTGTGTAGAAGCCTCCCAACCAAGGTAAGGATTTCTTACCGGAGTTGTGTGGGCCCTGCGGTATTATATGTGATTGTTGTTGTATGCCTGTTTATGATTATTAGCATGTGTAGCATTAGGTTCTCTGTTCTGAATTCCCGACTGGCATGATTCCTTATGTTGTTTCTCATGTTAGTCCATGCTAGGTTGTTCCGTTCTGGCATGCTCGTATCTGTTCTTATTGCTTAGTATCATGCTAGGTTCGTTGTATCTGTTGAGCACGTATTGGATTGTATTGGATTGTATGTCATTGATATGATAAATTAGAGTGTAGGTAGGTAGCATCATCCGGGCCCGAATGCATAAAGTATCTTGCATCCATGGCAGGGACGTAGTACTCCGTCCCTGGACCCCGTGAGGGTTTAGCTAACCCGACCGGTAGGCCCTGCAATCTTGGGTGAGGGTGCTAGTCTGCGAGATGCCCCAACGGTCGGGATGATGACTTGGCATTGCCTCGTCCCCGGCAGCCGGCACGTCCTCAGCGTGTTCGGCCGTAGCCCTTGATTGCCACTTGTTAGGGCAAGGACGGCTTCCTGGTGTAAGCCTACCACGACCGATTCCTTAGTCTCAGGTGCGGTGGTTCAGGCTGACATAGTTCACGTGTTCAGGTCTCACACCCCTATGTCAGTGACACCGATCCAGAGATTTAGTTTGGCATGGTGACTGGACTTGGGCAGCTTGCCACTAGACCCGACAACCCCCAGAGTTGCAGCAGCATGCGGTGCGCGCATAAGCTCATTACAGCGCCGAATGGAGAGCTCCTCGGGATTGTGAGCCAGTGCACCTTTCGTATCGATAGTAGACAGGCTGAGGCCGGGACTTGTTTCTCGTATAGGACGTATTGTGTGGTGTGGATTATTCCGGAGTAAGACCCTGAGTTGGCATCCGATGATTTTGCGTGGATTTAAGCTATGTGCTCTATTCTGTGTTTATATTCATAGCTTGCATTCATTCATCTAGATGACCATGTATATCGTATTGTACCCCGGTTGGGGATTCTTGCTGAGTAATTCGTTACTCACCCTTATTTTGTGGTTTTCCACAGGTAACCAAGGTGCGAGACAGGATGGTTGAAGGAAGAGCTGTGATCATGGGAACCCTACTGTCGTCTCTGGATTTTTATACTATGACTCTTGTCTTTTTATTTTCCCCTGAATGCATGTAGCCGGGCATAGAGCCCTAGGACGTTTTCTAAATGTTTTGTGGATTCCAGCATTGTTGTATCTGGGAAGTTTTTGAATGATTTTAATAAATCTCTGATCAGAGTAAACTTTCGAAATGTATTTGTTCTGGAACAGGTGCTTTGAGACAAGAACAGGTTTCAGCAAACTGTATTGATTTCTGTTTGAATGTTTGAATGTTTTATGTTTTAATTGGAATCCGAAATTATATTTGCATATCGTCCTTTACGTTGAATGCATGCATTGGGGTAAAGGCCCATTTAGAGCCCCTTTTGGGTCGGGTCTTTACAAAAAACCACAAAAAATAAGGGTGAGTAACGAATTACTCAGTAAGAATCCCCAACCGGGGTACAATACGATATAATCAGTCATCTAGTACCCAAGCATGCAAGCAAACAACTACCAACACAGATCATAGCTCAACGAGCTTACAAGGAAAGATCTGGAATCATCGAAAGTGTCCTACTTCCGGCCTAATGATTGGTTATCCTAACCAATCCCGGGACATCACCGAGGTCTCTTTCACTCGGTGGATTGTTCAGGTCAAAAATTGATCCCAACGATGTCCTTAAGGGCCTCCTTGCCCTTGCTACTAATCTGGACTTACGGGAGAGTACCCAAAGTCTGGCTCTAATCTGGAAGGAATGGTGTACACACGAACATTAGCCCGGGGGAGCTCTCCGAACACGCGACTAACGCGTGTGCGCGCACACCGCATGCTGCTGCAACCGGCGTAAATGTGGGGGCCCAAGGACAAACTACGCGGGCTAGGTACGCATGCCTAAGACTCGGAAGCGGTGTCACTGATCACAATAGTGCGAGGCCCTCGGCACTCATCTGTGCAGCCTGAACCACCGACCTGAAGCTAAGAACCGGCCAAGGCAGGCTTACACTGTTGGCAGGGTTCCGCTCTTGCAGGCTACAAACTAGGCATACGCCGATGTGGTAGCTAAATCCACATCAACGGCCGGGGGGGAAGCAATGTACGTTATGCTTCGCGCCCTCTACTCCCGACCGGTGGGGACAAAGTACGTTATGTCCGCTCTCAGCCTCTGGATGATGACAAACCCTACATGTAACGGCCCAGTTTTCTATCCCAGTTCTCGAGGAGCTTCCTGTTCAGATTCAGTGGTTCGGTTGGGCCGTTAGAGCTGTTTGGACCCTTAGGGGCATTTTGGTCTTTTGGCTCCCTGGACAGGATTTGTGGTTTTTCAGGGCTTCGAGGCAGCTCCTGCTTTTGTTGAGGCTTGTTTGTTGGTGGCTGCGAGTCCCGAGGTGTTTGGGCTTTTCGTTTGGAGGTTCGGTTGTGTTTTGGGTTTTGGGTAAAGTTATGGTTGTTTGGGTGTATCCTTTGGGATTCAAGCCCGGGCCTTCAGTGTTGGTTTGGAAGGTTGATTTCAGTGAGATTTGTTGTTGGAAAGGTTGCTTCAGTCGGGTCTCGAAGGAGGAAGCCGGGAAATGAGATTTAAGGATTTTAAGTATTTTTGGAAAATTTGGAAAATGGATAAGTTTGGATTTTGGATAAGGATAAATTTAAAAGAGAAAAAGGAATTTCTTTTTTTTTTTTTTAAATCCCCAAAATGCCCATTTTCCCCATTTTTCCTTATTTTTCCATTTTCTCTCCCTTTCTCTCTCCTCCAACCCGAGCAGCCCCTCCCCAGCCCGAGCCCTAGCCCAGTTCGAGCCCCCTGGCCGCCCTGCTCGCCAGCCCGAGACCAGCTCGCCCTTGGTCGCGAGCCTAGCCGCTTGACTCGCCGCCGCGCGCGCGCACGATGCCGAGAGCCAGCGCAGACCCAGCGCCGCCGCGCCTGCTGGCCGTCGCCCGCCCCTTGTCGCCCAGTCCGTGTCGCCTGCTGCGCAAGATGTGCCAAGCCGCGCGACGATGTCGCGTCGCCGCCCTCGACGATGCCGTGCGGATCGAGCGCCCAAGCCCGTCAAGTCGCGCGTCGCGCCTCACGCGCGCGCGGCTTGCTTGCCGAGCTCGTGCCGCGCGCGCCCCCTCAGGCCGAGCGCGCGCCGCAGACCGCGCAGCTCGCGCCCCTGCGGCAGTGTCTGCGCCGCCAAAGATGCTCGCTCTCCGCCCGCCCCTGCGCCCGGCCCAATTTTGTTGTGTGTTGGCTTGGCCCGAGCCTTGTGGCTTCTCGGATGGTATTTCCCGAGTCTTTTCTTCGTTGGGCTGATTTATTGGTGCTGGTTATGGATTTATTATCAATGTTTATGTATTTGATTTGGGTGCATTGTTTGATGTTCAGCTGTTCGGGATCGATTAGAGGCTCGAGGATTCGCTCGAGATTTATTATAATTATTGTTTTCTCGCTTGTCCCTGTAAGGATTTCTTACCGTGGTTGTGTGGACCTCGCGATATATCTCGATATGCCTTGCTTGTTTTGTCGATTGTTATGAGCATGTTAGAGTTAGAGCTTTGATTGATTTCTTGCTAGTATGTTTGCCTGATTTTACATGTTAGTGCCATGCTAGGTTTGTTCTGCCAGCATGCTTATGGTTCCTACTTAAGTTGTAGTATCATGCTAGGTAATGTGATTATTGTCGGTTATTGCTTGCTAGCCAGGAATCATTGATTTTTCTCTGTACTCTTTAGATAGAGTTGTAGGGTTTGTCATCATCCGCAGGTGAGCGGACATAACGTACTTTGTCCCCACTGATCGGGAGTAGTGTGCGAAGCATAACGTATCTTGCTTCCCCCCCCCGGTCGCTAAGGTGGATTTAGCTCAGGTCGAGAGTAAAGTGTGCGTAGCATAACGTATCTTGCTACCCCCCCCTCGACCCGCCGGTTGTGGACTTAGCTACCCACTTCGGCAATAGCCTAGTTTGTAGCCTACTAGAGCGGAACCCTGCCAACGGTGTAAGCCTACCTTGGCCAGTTCTTAGCTTCAGGTCGGTGGATCAGGCTGCACAGATGAGCGCCGAGGGCCTCGCGCTACTGTGATCAGTGACACCGCTTCCGAGTCATAGGCATGTGCACCTGGCCCGCGTAGTTTGCCCTTAGGCCCCCGCATTTACCCCAGTTGCAGAGGAGCATGCGGTGTGCGCGCACACGCATTAGTTGCCGGTTCGGAGAGCTCCCCCGGGCTAATGTCATGAGTACACCATTCCTTCCGTTAGAGCCTGACTTCGGGTACTCTCCCGTAAGTCCAGATTAGTGCAAGGGCAAGGAGGCCCTTGAGGACATTTTAGGGATCAGTGTATTCCCCCCGAGTGACAGATACCTCGGTGATGTCCAGGATTGGTCAGTGTATCCAATCCCAGTTAGGCCGGAAGTAAGAGACTTCCGATGGCTCTAGATCTTGTTTTATGAGCTCGTTGAGCTATGATCTGTGTTGATAGCTGTTTGCTTGCATGTTGAGGTGCTAGATGACTGATGTTTCGTATTGTACCCCGGTTGGGGATTCTTACTGAGTATCTTTATACTCACCCTTATTTATCTTTCAGGTAACTTGGGACAACACCAGGAAGGCTAGCGGAGGGAGCTGATTGATCATGGGGAGCCGCCGACACTCTGTCATTTATTATTGCATTGTTTATTCAGCATGTAGATGGACAGGAGTCCTAGGGTAACATTGTTTAAAAAGTTGTTTAAATTGTATTGTATGATTTTATAAATACTGGCCAGGTGGTTTTACCTCGTTGGATTCTTAAAATGAAAACTGTGGTTTATGTTTTAAGGGTTCCCCCTTCTCATATGTTTTGAATGGTTTTTAAATATGAGCACTAAACCGCTTGTTATCATATTTAACTTGCATGCTGAGTGAGAACCCCGGTTTAGGACCATGTTTTGGGTCGGGTTCGTCACACTACAACTCTATCTAAGAGTACAGAGCAAATAAATGATTCCTGGCTAGCAAACAATGACCGACATCAATCACATTTACCTTGCATGATAGTACGAACTTAAGCAGGAATCATAAGCATGCTGGTAGAACAAACCTAGCATGGCACTAACATGTAAAATCAGGCAAACATGCTAGCAAGAAATCAATCAAAGCTGCTCTATCACTATCATGCTCATAACAGTCACCAAACATACAAGGCATATCATGAAAATATCGCAGGGCCCACACAACTCCTGTAAGAAATCTTTACCTGGTCGGAAGGCAACAACACACAATAAAACTAACTGCGATCGAACCCGAGCAACCTATAGCGAGCCAAACAAACACATCAATAATCATAAAAATAGGCCTAAATACAATAAAATAAACAGGGCTCGGCTCAGGAGCAACTCACGAGGGCGCGCCGACACGCAAACGAAGCCGGTTTGCATGGGCAAGCTACCACCTGGCGCTAAGAGGCGCAGATGGGCGCAGGGCTGGGTGCTGGCTTGGGAGCTGGGATGCAGGCGGGCGCAGGCGACACGATGTTACGAACTACAGGACGCGCGACTCGGCACAGGGCGGCTCGAATCTGGGAGACACGGGCGCGGACGGGACGGCCTGGGGCGGGGATGAGCAACGTGGCACTGTGCGGCTGGGCTGGGCGAGCAGAGGCTCGAGATTGGGCGACGCGACACGGATCTGGGCCTAGGGCTGCTCGGCACAGTGCGGGCGGCCTGGGGGCTGCGCGACGCGGCTTGGGCGAGCTGGGGCTTGGGCTGGCGAGGCTCGGGCGAGCTGGGGCTCGGGCGACAAGAGTAGGGGCTGGGCTAGCTCGGGCTGGGGCTTGGGCCAGCATGGGGGCTTGTTCGGGCTAGGTTGGGGGGCTCGGGGAGAGAGAGAGAGAGAGAGAGATAAAAAAGGGGATTTTTATCTCTTTTTCCATCCTTGTCCATTTTTTAAAATCCTTAAAATCCCATTTCCCAGCTTCCTCCTTCGAGACCCGGCCAAAGCAATCTTTTCCAATAAATAAAACTCGCTTAAATCCAATTCCCAAATCAACACTAAGGGCCCAGGCTCGAATCCCAAAGGGAGAACTCAACCAACCATCACTTTGCCAAAGCCCAAACCACAACCGAGCTTCCAACCGACTAGCCCAAACACCTCGGGACTCGCAGCCAACAACAAACAAGCCTCGACAAAGGCAGGAGCTACCTCGAAGCCTTGAAAATCCACAAATCCTGCCCGGGGTGCCAAAAGACCAAAATACCCCCAAGGGTCAAAACCGCTCTAATGACCCAACCAAACCACCAAATCTTGACCCGAAGGCACCTCGAAAACTAGAATAGAAAACTGGGCTTTTACAATACTCCCTCCTTTAAAGACTTTCGTCCTCGAAAGTCCTAAGACGAAACAGCTCTAGGAATACTCCACTGATTTCTAACCAACTGAACTTCTCGGCTAAAACAACACCAACCTTGTTCGAAACCAAACCCTCTTGGGTTCTCAAAACTCAAGAGCACTATGCCATCCAGGCTGCCACAAACCATCTCAACCAAGACTGGGCAACACTGAACTCCAAAGGAAACAGATGCGAAAAAGATAGACGGCAAACCACATCCTCAACTCGCACCAACTCTCAAACGGTGCTACTCTCAGCAAACTCGAGGACTGGCCACAAGCTCTAAAACTCTACACCACGCACTGGCAAAACTCCTCTAGAAGCTCACGGCTGTTAGCAAACAGCCTCAACCCTACAACAAGCTGGCCAAACCACTGAACCTCCTAGGTTCCAGAAAACCAAACGGCCTACTCTTACTTCACAGAGACTAGCGAACCTCAAACCTTGCCTACACCCTTAACGAGAAATAATCGAACCTCCAACGGGCGACTGATCCAAAAGGCAAACTTCTCCAACCAGAACGCGACCACAACACTAACGCAACCATCTTAAGGAGAAATTGCCAAACCAAAGGCAAGGGGCACCATCCTGGTACACCAGACGGCTAACAACACTCACACAAGCTAAAACTTCAGCTACGGCCACCTCTAAAAGACAAGGGCCAGGCACAAGCTCCACTCGGCCAAACCAACAAACTAGAACTCCTCATCGGCCGAACGCAAACTTTCCAACAACTGGCCTAAGAAAAACATCGCCGGTTGCCAGCGCGCGCGCCCGCGCTGCAGCAGCAGCGCTGCCTCCTCGCTCCTTGTGTACCGAGACGTGTGTCTTCTCGCTTGGTAAATTTCCGAGCCTCCACCGTTTGGACTTCATGATTTTAGCTGCTGTTTATTTATTTAGGATATTTTATTGTATGCCTAGGTCACTCAGGTTCGCTTAAAAGCCCGAGGGTTGTTAGTAGATTCGTGATAAGTTACTTTATGTTGTTTTCTATTAGTTCTATGCTACGATCTTCCATCTTGGCATATCCATGTTCTCCGTTGAATGCTGTTAGATCCATGTTAGGTTAAGACAGGTGTCGTATAGTGTAGAGGATTGTAGGGGTAACTAGTGTAGGTCCCGCTCGGGTAAGACCCCGATGGACATCCAGAGGTGTAAGACCCCGATGGGCATCCTAGGTGTATAAGACCCCGATGGGCATCACTGAGTTGGAGGTGTAAGACCCCGATGGGCATTCTAGGTGTATAAGACCCCGATGGGCATCACTGAGTTGGAGGTGTAAGACCCCGATGGGTATCCTAGGTGTATAAGACCCCGATGGGCATCACTGAGTTGGAGGTGTAAGACCCCGATGGGCATCCTAGGTGTGTAAGTGTAAAGACCCGACCCAAAAGGGGCTCTAAATGGGCCTTTACCCCAATGCATGTAGTGAAAATAAAAAAACATTATGAAAAATACATTTCGGATCCCAAGTAAAAACAGAAACATTCAACAACCAAAACATACATTTCTAAAAGCATACTCTGATCAGAGATTTATTTAAACCATTAAAACAATCCACAAGTACAAATATGCTGGAATCCATAAAACGTAAGAAAACATCCTGGGGCTCTGTGCCCGTCTACATGCATTCAGGGGAAATAACAAAAGTCAAGAGTCATGATAAAATAAAATAATCAGAGATGACAGCAGGATTCCATGATCACGCCTTCCCTTCACCATCCCGTCTCCCGCCTTGATTACCCGTGGAAAACCACGTAATAAGGGTGAGTAACGAATTACCCAAAGAAAATCCCCAACCGGGTACAATACGATATACATGATCATCTAGAAGAACGTATGCAAGCTATGAGTACAAACACAGAGCGGAGCACATAGCTAAGTCGACAATTGGACCTCGGATGCCAACTCGTGGTCTTAGTCCGGAAATACCACAACACACTAAACGCGCTTATACGGAACAAGTCCCGCCACCGCCTCATCGTCGATACGAAAGGTGCATCGCTCAAGATCCCGAGGAGCTATCCATCGGCGCCAGTAATGAGCGTAAGGGCGCACCGCATGCTACCGCAAAACTCGGGGGTGCCGGGTCTAGTGGCAAGCCGCCCGTGTTCACCACCATGCCTAACTAAATCTCCGGATCGGTGTCACCGACATAGGGGTGTGAGACTGACACGTGAACTATGTCACTGTACCACCGCACCGAGGCTAAGGAACCGGCCGTGGTAGGCTTACACCAGAAGCGGTCCTTGCCCTAACAGTGGCAATCAAGGGCTACGGCCGAAACACGCGAGGACGCGTGCCGATCGCCGGGACGAGGCAATGCCAAGTCATCATCCCGACCGCTGGGGCATTTAATACCGCCACCCTCACCCAAGATTGTAGGCCACCGTTAGGGTTAGCTAAACCCTAACGGGATCGTGGACTGAGTACCATCTCGCACGCCCCCGCTCGGGGATGCAAGTTACGTTATGCATCCGCCCGGATGATGCTACCTACCGAACTCTAAACCATAGCAATAATAATAATTCAAACAATGCAGTCCAATACGTGCTCAACAGATACAAGGAACCTAGCATGATACTACGAAGCAAGACAGATATCGAACATGCCAGAATGGAACAACCTAGCATGGGCTAACATGAGAAACAATACAAGAGTTCATGCCAGTCAGGAATTCAGAACAGAGCACCTAGGGCTAAACATGCTAGTAATCATACACAGGCATACAAAGCAACAATCACAAATATACCGCAGGGCCCACACAACTCCGGTAAGAAATCCTTACCTTGGTCGGGAGGCTTCTACACACAAATCCTAAGCTGCGGAACAATCCCGAGCTAGCGAGCGGGAACCTAGCAAACCAACAATAATCAGCATCTAAAATGTCTAAACAACAATAGAACAGCAAGCTCGGCTCGGGAACTCACGCGCGACGACGACACGAGCTTGGAGCCGCCGCAAGCCGGGCACGGCAGGTCGGGCGCTGGCGCATACCGGGCACGGCAGACGGGCAGGACGCTGGCGCCGCGCGCTACCGCACGGCACGGCAGGGACACGCACATGGCGGGCGAGCGTCACAGGCTAATCTGCGCGGGCTGGCGCGGCGATGCGCGGACACGGCGAGCAGCTCGGTAGGGGACGCGCGGGCGAACGTAAAGACCCGACCCAAAAGGGGCTCTAAATGGGCCTTTACCCCAATGCATGTATTGAAAATAAAAGACATTATGAAAAATATATTTCGGATCCCAAGTAAACAGAAACATTCAACGACCCAAACATACATTTCTAAAAGCATACTCGATCGAGATTTATTTAAACCATTTAAACAATCCACAAGTACAAATATGCTGGAATCCATAAAACGTAAGAAAACATCCTAGGGCTCCGTGTCCGCCTACATGCATTGGGGGAAATAACAAAAGTCAAGAGTCATGATATAATAAAATGGTCGAGATGACAGCAGGATTCCATGATCACAGCCTCCTCCTTCACCATCCTGTCTCGCGCGCTTGGTTACCCGTGGAAAACCACAGAATAAGGGTGAGTAACGAATTACTCAAGAAGAATCCCCAACCGGGTACAATACGATATACATGATCATCTAGAAGAATGTATGCAAGCTATGAGTATAAACACGTAATAGAGCACATAGCTTAAGTCCACACTTGGACCTCGGAAGCCAACTCGTGGTCTTAGTCCGAAATAAATCCACCACACAATACGCCCTATACGAGAAACGAGTCCCGGCCTCACCGCTGTCTCATCGCCGATACGAAAGGTGCACTAGTTCAAGATCCCGAGGAGCTCTCCGGCCGGCGCCAGAATGAGCGTAAGCGCGCATCGCGTGCTATCTGCAGACTATGGGGGTGCCGGTCTAGTGGCAAGTCGCCCATGTCCATCACCACGCCTAACTAAATCTCTAGATCGTGTCACCGACATAGGGGTGTGAGACTCGACACGTGAACTATGTCACCTGAACCACGCGCACCGAGGCTAAGGAATCGGCCGTGGTAGGCTTACACCAGAAGCCGCCCTGCCCTATCGGTGGCAATCAAGGGCTACGGCCGAACACGCCGAGGACGTGTCGATCGCCGGGGATGAGGCAATGCCAAGTCATCATCCCGACCGCTGGGGCATTTAATACCGCCACCCTCACCCAAGATTGCGGGGCCACCGTTAGGGTTAGCTAAACCCTAACGGGATCGTGGACGAGTACCATCTCGCACGCCCCCGCTTCGGGGATGCAAGTTACGTTATGCATCCGGCCTGATGATGCTACCACCGAACTCTAAACCATAGCAATAATAATAATTCAATCAATGCGGTCCAATACGTGTTCAACAGATACAAGGAACCTAGCATGGTACTACTAAGCAAGAACAGATATGAGCATGCCGTAACGGAACAACCTAGCATGGACTAACATGAGAGAACAACATACGAAGTCATGATAGTCGAATTCAAACAGAGCACCTAAACTATACATGCCGATAATCACAAACAAACATACAAACAACAATCACAAATATACCGCAGGCCCACACAACCCGGAAGAAATCCTTACCGGCCGGCAACTACACACACAAAATCCTAAGCTACGATCGATCCCGAGCTAGCTAACGAGAACCTAACAAACACAATAGAAATCACAATCATAGCCCTAAAAATATAATAAAACAAGCAGAGGCTCGGCTCGGGCACTCACACGCACGCACGACGACACGGGCCGAGTGCCATCTGGCAGTGTGGTGCGCTGGCCTGGCGGCTGGCAGGGGCGCTGGCGCGGGCTTGGCTGCATGCGACACGCGCGCTGGAGCACGGGACGGGCGAAGGCGGCGCGCGGCGCGCTGGCGAGCGGCCGAGCACGAAGCGAAGCGCTCGGGCGCGGCGGGCGAAGCGGCTTCGAGCGAAGACGCGCGGACACGGGCGATCTCGCTGCTGCGCGCGAATCGGTGCGACGACGGCGGCTCGCGCGAATCGGGCGCGGCGATGGACGGATCCGGGCGGCCGGCTGCGTGTGCGACGGCGATGTGGCTGACCGACGAGTTCGAGCGTCTTTGCTCGGGCAGATCTCGACGGCTGGCGCGCGCGCGAATCGCTTCATCGTGCGATCTGGCGATGGCTTCCCTGGCCGCGACCGGGCGCGGCGATAAGCCGGTGCGACGGCGGCAGATTCGGGCGATGGACTGGGCGGCGCACAGCGAGTGCGATCTGCGATCTCGGCGGATCTCGTGTACCGCTGGTCGAGGGCGTCTCTGCGGCGGCAAAGCGGTGGCTGCGACAGCCCGTTCGTGCGGGTTAAGGCCGCCGGCCGGTCTGGCTCGTTTACTGGTGTGCGATCCGCGCCGGCGCGACGCGCAACAACACACACACACATGGGCACCTCCTCTTACCTTCGGCAAAGCAAAACAACCTATCGAGAAGATGAAGTAGATGAATACCTACCCGGAATGATGATCGAACTACTTGAGCAAAGCAAGGGGATGAAATTCGGCTAGAGAAAGTTGGGGAAACAAGCTTTGACGGCTAGGAGGATGTGTTGAGAAGAAGAACAAAACCTAGCTTTTCTTTTCCATTTAACCAAATGCACCAAAACCCCAAAATCCAAGGCTAACCATAAAATGACACGGAAAGAGCAACAAGAGCTCTCCATAGCTCAACCGCCACACCACCCACCGACTTCTCGCACCACCGGGTTTGAAACCCACCAAACACACTTTTAACACACAATTTTCCTTTTGCATCTCCCCATGCCCAAACACATCCACAAAGCCTCAAAACTTACATAAATCCATCCAATAATTTTAGCAACTCGAAAGATATAAACGGTCCCCGACGGCCCGACCAAATTACTAAAATACCCTAGGGCATACTTGGAAGACCGGGATGAAAACACTGGTCGTTACAATATTCCTCTCTTTTTATGACTTTCGCCCTCGAAAGTCCTTAAGATCAAAAAACAACACAGATATCGCATTCTCATCCCGCCCTTCCCGCCACGAGCGCCTCCTCCGAACTCAGACTCCTTCACTAAACTTTTACCAACGGATCTCACTTCTACGCAACGCCTTCGACTCAAGACCAGAATACTCATAGGCTTCTCCTCAAGCCCAAACCCTCAATCACCGCAAGGGCTCAAAGTCCACAATGAACAATGGGTCCGGCATATGTCGCCCCAACATCGATACATAAAAACACCGCACACACTATCAACAAACAAACTCAACCCTACAACAAATCAAGCCAAACAAACTGAACCTTCCAGATTCCAAAACTAAACGGCCTACTCTTACTTCACAAAAGACCAACAAACCTCAAACCTTGACTACATTTTTTAACGAGATACAAACGAAACCACCAATCTGGCGATCGATCCAAAAAGACAAACTTCTCCAACTAGAACACGACCACAACACTTAAGCAACCATCTTAAGGAGAAAATCGCTGTAAGGAACATCCAACATTCCTCTCAAGGAAAACGGGAAGCAAGGACTAAACCATCACGCAGCCTATTCGCGACACAACACCTTGAGGAAAAAACACTCAACGCCTTACCAACCAATGCCACGGCACCTCTGCGTGCCAACTCACTCAAACGCGGCTCTACTAACGCCAACCGGGAACTCACAACAACTAGGAACAAAGCCCGAGAAGGGCTTGCTCAGCAGAACTCAACCCAAACCTATAACGAGCAACGCCGCCTCCAAGCTACTACTCAACTCTTAAAATCCAACTGGCTACTCAAAGGACTTCCCTTTAAGCCTAAGCCTAACTCATCTTCCAACGTAAGCTCCACTCCCAAAACCTCACAAGGAAAACGGATAACGACAACCTCAAAGCTTACTTGATCCCGGGCCACACGAATCCGCAAGACTACCTCGCAAGCTATCACTCGAGGTCGGCATCCAAGGAGCAACTCAACCACCACAGAGGCTAGAGGGAAAGGAAATCTTCAATCCCCAAAGAACCAACAACTTGCCGTAACAACTCAACTCTTACTGGCCGCCTCCGCTCTTGCGGGAACAAACAACTCTTGCTTGCTAACAACACAAAGCAGGACCCTCTCATTTCATGACCGACTGCGCTACTCGATCGACTACACAACTCAGAGCTAAGTCGACTCTCGCCAAACGGGAAACGACTTCCCAAAGCAAGCAACCCGGAAGGGCAGCTGAACTCCACACACGCCGCCGACTTGCTCAAACCCAAGGCAACAACAACCAACTCTCCCCGAAGCAACACCCAAGAGAAAACTCAACCAATCGGACCACCAAACCGAAACAAACAAAGACTTGCTCAATCGCCGAGGGAGGGGTCAACTCCCAAAACTTATCGACTAGGAACAAGACCTCGTGGCAACGCCTCCGCCTAGAACCGAACTAGCTCTCAAACAACAAACGAACCAAATCTTGGCCAAACACTCACAAGAGGCAGAACAACCTTTATGCGGCCTCTAGAACACTATCCAAGAATCCGCTTAATCGACAAACGACTACTTCCAAGCAGCCAACAAACTTTTTCCTTCAAGCTAGCGCTTCCACCATTAACTCCAAGACCAAGGGAGTAACTCGACAACTCCCCAAGGAAACGGCTCTTACAAGGCATAACCAACGGACAGAGAACTCCACATACGCCACCGCCTTGCTCCACCAGAGCAACAACATCTAATCTCACGGGCACAACAAGGGTCCATCTCAGATCGAACCTCCAAATGCCAAACGGGCAACTCAACATCCTCAAACAGAAAAACAACCAACATGGCACAAACCACTCGCCCCCACGAGCAAAACTAAACTCTAGCAACTCCAATCCACACCTTGGTCAACACCAAGCATCAACTTGCCACCACACCGAAACCACTCCGGACTTTACTCCAAACAAACACTAGCTTGCTAGTCTACCAAGATCGCTAGCAACTCCACCGAGGCTACAAACTACACGCCTCCAGCTAGCCAACCTGAAACTCACTAGCCGGGCCTAATCGAGCTCGAGAGGCTCTCCACAACCTAGGGTTCTTCGGCAACCTCGACACACACACCGCAAGATACGATCTAACAGATAATCGCTCGAACAAACAACTCCAATTTCCAAAGATCCCAACCATGTGGCCAACTCCAACTCCTTGGGAACCTAGAGGACCCAAACGCTACAGAATGCCTCATCCCCTACTCAAAGCATCGGCCACAACATAACTTCTACCCAAGGAAGGATCCGAACAACTCCCTTAGCCATGACGATCGTAAACCACGCGGCTTAGCTAATATCGCTCTTGTTCGGGTTTCCAATCGAACTTCAACCAACGATCAACAAGAAGATCCGCCAACCAAGCTTAGGCCCAACTTAACAAATCTTGCCTAAGCAACAACTTGATACCACGAGCACGGTATCCTTACCACCTCAACCAAAGCCTTACAACAACCACCGAGTCCAACTTCTCAAGGAACCGAGCACGAGATCTCCAAAGCAAACCCTACATGGATCTCAAACTCTCGCCACTTTAACGAACCACACAAAACACACTTGTGTGCACAACTCCCAACCTTCCTTTAGAGATCCAAGACTAACAAGCGCTTTTCCACAAAGCAACGATAACTCCCGGCAATGATACAAACAATCCAAGGAACACCAAAAGTTCCATCTCCACACGTTACTCAAGCCGAGGCAACCTTGCTCTACCAAAGCATAATCATGCCAAACCAAACTTACTTTGTACCAAGCCTCTACCAAGGGTGCTTACCCCTAAGGCATCCAAAACCTCTCGCAAGGCATCACTCATCTCGCCTCAAAAGCATCCAACTCGCCTCATAGGCATCCAAATTTCATCCGATAAGCATCCAACTCATGGTCCTCACTGACCAAATTCGCATCTACAATGCTCAACTCTCCTCGATTTAGGCACTCGAAGGTAGTTGACCGCACTACCAACCACAAAGAAAATCTCTTGGCCTTACACTAGCGCGAGACTCACGCGCACCAACATTTACCAACCGCAACTCACGACTTACTCAACCTCCGTAAACATCGGAAGAGGCTCCGCTCCTCTCGAGCATCCTTTCGCTTGTAGTCCATCGACTACCACCGAACTAGCCCTCCGCACGACCTAAACGGGTGCAATCGCCATAAACAGATCCAAGGCTAAAGGAGTACGCTGAACTCCGAACGGCATAGAACCATCCGCTATGCCTAAGCCAAACTCAAGCTCGAACTGCATTTAGTGCCAAAGTGGCACACCAACCAATGCACCTCAAGTGCTACTACTACCAAATCCACATCCGAGGAAGATGGGTCGTTAAACAACAACAAAGCTCGCAAGGGGCAAAGATGACCCTTCATCCGCCTCAAGCCACTAACACGGCAACTTGCCAAACAATCGGGCGATCGGGTGGAGACTCGCTAGTCCACCTCTCACAAGGGACTTCCACCACCATCCGATGAACCAAACAAAGACAGAACGGCACACCTCGGCCTCGATCAGCAGGCATCCCACACACGGATGCTAAACTCAAACTCGGCCAACTACTTTACTACTAGCAGAGGGACTTACTAAAACATCGAGCTCTACTGTGCATCCATTGCCAACCCGGGCGTCTCCATCAACGCCAACAAACTCATCCGAATAAACTCGCTGATCATGCCCTTCCGGAACCTCCGGCTACAAGAGCTACTCGGGGAAAAATGTGAAACAAACTCGTCGCCTAGGCTATCTCGTGTGCCGGGACTCCTCACTACGCGCTACAAACTACGCCGGGTCTCCGCTCTCGATAGCTAAAGACTCGCCATCAAATCTCTCATGGTCGAGCACACACTCGCCAAGGAGTCTCACTGAGGCGCCGCTAGCCTCTACCCCTCCTCTAGGCAACTCAATCGCCGGGGCAAACCGCATGCGGGCCTAACAACCCCGACGCGCCTCAACATCAACACGATCGGTCCAACTCCTCGGTCGGACATGCCAAGCGCCGCTCCTCCTCGGGTGCGATCAACATACGGGCGACCGCACGAAGCACCTCCACCCCTCACTAGGGGAAAAGCAAAGAATCGGGCCACAAATGGCCAACGGAGTCTAAGCTCGCCTCCCTCTCGAACGATGTCCTGTGGGCATCCGAATCTATCTCGATACCTCAACAAGCCGCTAAACAAACGCGCCAGATCGCGGGAAAGTTGGCATGATGGCTCACTAAGCCCAAACCAACAACGAGTCGTAACTCGCTCGTCTCCGCTCCACAACACCAAACAAGACATACACTAGATGATAGGTATTGTAAATTCTTAACCTTTTTCAACAAAGAAATAGTAAACTTAGGCGCACTGATGATCTTTGAGTGTCGATGATCATGGAAAAACGACTCTACAACAAAAGGTCGGGTCACTACAGTAATCTATGACTCGAAGCTCGATACCAATCAGAAAGACCCACCCAAAAGGGGCTCTAAATGGGCCTTTACCCCAATGCATGTATTGAAAATAAACGACATTATGAAAAATATATTTTGATCCCAAGTAAAAACAGTAAACATTCAACGACCCAAACATACATTTCTAAAAGCATACTCGATCAGAGATTTATTTAAACCATTTAAACAATCCACAAGTACAAATATGCCGGAATCCATAAAACGTAAGAAAACATCCTATGGCTCCGTGCCCGCCTACATGCATTCAGGGAAATAACAAAAGTCAAGAGTCATGATATAATAAAATGGTCAGAGATGACAAAGCAGGATTCCATGATCACGCCTCCTCCTTCACCCATCCTGTCTCGCGCTTGGTTACCCGTGGAAAACCACAGAATAAGGGTGAGTAACGAATTACTCAAGAAGAATCCTCAACCGGGTACAATACGATATACATGATCATCTAGAAGAATGTATGCAAGCTATGAGTATAAACACGTAATAGAGCACATAGCTTAAGTCCACACTTGGACCTCGGAAGCCAACTCGTGGTCTTAGTCCGGAAATAAATCCACCACACAATACGCCCTATACGAGAAACGAGTCCCGCCTCACCGCCTCATCGTCGACACGAAAGGTGCACTAGCTCAAGATCCCGAGGAGCTCTCCCGGCCGGCGCCAGAATGAGCGTAAGCGCGCATCGCGTGCTATCGCAGACTATGGGGGGTGCCG
Source organism: Sicyos edulis (assembly GCA_036507275.1). Taxonomy (NCBI): domain Eukaryota; kingdom Viridiplantae; phylum Streptophyta; class Magnoliopsida; order Cucurbitales; family Cucurbitaceae; genus Sicyos; species Sicyos edulis. The sequence continues at coordinate 51,388,746 of CM071846.1, read as the reverse complement.
GTCAGTGGCAAGCCGCCCATGTCCACCACCACGCCTAACTAAATCTCTCGGATCGGTGTCACCGACATAGGGGTGTGAGACCGACACGTGAACTATGTCACCAACCACCGCACCGAGGCTAAGGAATCGGCCGTGGTAGGCTTACACCAGAAGCCGCCCTGCCCTATCGTGGCAATCAAGGGCTACGCCGAACACGCCGAGGACGTGTCGATCGCCGGGATGAGGCAATGCCAAGTCATCATCCCGACCGCTGGGGCATTTAACACCGCCACCTCACCCAAGATTGCAGGCCACCGTTAGGGTTAGCTAAACCCTAACGGATCGTGGACGAGTACCATCTCGCACGCCCCTCGCTTCGGGGATGCAAGTTACGTTATGCATCCGCCCGATGATGCTACCTACACCAACTCTAAACCATAGCAATAATAATAATTCAATCAATGCAGTCCAATACGTGTTCAACAGATACAAGGAACCTAGCATGGTACTACGAAGCAAGAATGAGATATGAGCATGCCGTAACGGAACAACCTAGCATGGACTAACATGAGAGAACAACATACGAAGTCATGATAGTCGTGGAATTCGTAATGCAGAGCACCTAAACTATACATGCCGATAATCACAAACAAACATACAAACAACAATCACAAATATACCGCAGGCCCACACAACCCCAGAAGAAATCCTTACTGGCCGGGCAACTACACACACAAAATCCTAAGCTACGATCGATCCCGAGCTAGCTAACGAGAACCTAACAAACACAATAGAAATCACAATCATAGCCCTAAAAATATAATAAAACAAGCAAAGCTCGGCTCGGCACTCACACACGCACGACGACACGGGCCGCCGAGTGCCGCCAGGCAAGCGGTGCGGCTGGCTGGCGCTGGCAGCGCTGGCGCGGCATGGCAAGGCGGACACGCGCTGAGCACGGAGACGGCGAAGGCGCGCGCGGGCGCTGGGCGAAGCGGCCGAGCACGAGCGAAGCGCTCGGGCGCGGGCGGCGAGAAAGCGAGCGAGCGCGCGCGCGGACACGGCGATCTCGCTGCGCGCGCGAATCGTGCGACGGCGGCTCGCGCGAATCGGGCGGCGATGGACGGACTCGCGGCGCTGGTGTGTGCGACGCGACGCGATGTGGCCGACCGACGAGTTTCGAAGCGTGGCCGCCGGCAGATTCGACGGCTGGCGCGCGAATCGCTTCATCGTGCGATTCGGGCGATGGCTTCGGCCGCGACCGGCGCGGCGATAAGCCGTGCGACGGCGACAGATTCGGGCGACGGACTGGGCGTGGCGACAGCGATCTCGGCCGATCTCTACGGATCCGTGCAACCGCTGGTCGAGGGCGCTCGCGCGGTAAGGCAGTGGTCGCGACAGCCGCTCGTGCGGGTTGGGCGTGCCGCCGCCGCCGGGTCCGCCGGCTGGTGGGCGATCCGCACCGCGCACTCCGCAACAAACACACACACACATGGGCACCTCCTCTTACCTTCGGCCAAAGAAACAACCTATCGAGAAGATGAAGTAGATGAATACCTACCCTAATGATGATCGAACTACTGAGCAAAGAAGGGGATGAAATTCGGCTAGAGAAAGTTGGGGAAACAAGCTTGGACGGCTAGGAGGATGTGTTGGAGAAGAAGAACAAAACCTAGCTTTTCTTTTCCATTTAACCAAATGCACCAAAACCCCAAAATCCAAGGCTAACCATAAAATGACACTAAGAGCAACAAGAGCTCTCCATAGCTCAACCGCCACACCACCCACCGACTTCTCACTCACCGGGTTCGAAACCCACCAAACACACTTTTAACACACAATTTTCTTTTGCATCTCCCCATGCCCAAACACATCCACAAAGCCTCAAAACTTACATAAATCCATCCAATAATTTTAGCAATCGAAAGATATAAACGGTCCCCGACGGCCGACCAAATTACTAAAATACCCCAAGGGCATACCGAAGACCGGATGAAAACTCGGTCGTTACGTAACGCTCGGGCGAAGGCGCGCGCGGCGAACGCTCGGGCGAAGGCGCGCGGGCGAACGTCGGGCGAAGGCGCGCTGGCGCTGGCGCGTCGGCGCTCGCCGCCGCAAGGCGACCGCACGATCGCGAAGCGATGGCGCGGTGGTGGTCGCTTCAACAGATCCGGCGACTCGTGAGCGACGGCGAATCGGGTGCGACGGCAGGGGCGATTCAGGCTGCTGCTGCGCGCGCGATCCGGCGCGGCGATCCGACCTCACGGACGGCGATTTATTGGGGCGATTCGGCCGGCTGGCTAGGCTTTCTACCGGGCCGCAATCAACACAAACACACACAACACACCTCTTTTCACTTGGCCAAACGCACACCAAACGGATGAGAAGAAGAAGAAGAAGATCAATACCTACCGGAATGATGATGAACGAACCAAGGAGCCGCAAGGATGAAGAACTCGGCAAGGCAATGGAGAGAAAAGCTTGGGTGCCACACACTTTGGAGAAGAAGATTAGACAAACCTAATTTCTATTTCATTTAACCAAATGCTCCAAAATTCCCAAAATGCAAGGCTAACCATAAATGATGCAGGAGAGCAACAAGAGCACCTAATGGCTCAATTGATACACATCCCCACAAGCTTCCCTCGAGACCCGGGTTCAAACCCCACTGCAAAGACAATTTCCTTTATTTTTACTTTTGCACCAAACCTTGCTCAAACCAAACCACAAATCCTTCCAAAACCTACATAAATCCATCCAATAATTTTAGCAACTCGAAAAAGATATAAACGCCCCGACGGCCCGACCAAATTACTAAAATACCCCTAGGGCATACCGAAGACCGGATGAAAACCTGGTCGTTACAATATTCCTCCTTTTATGACTTTCGCCCTCGAAAGTCCTTAAGATCAAAACAACACAGATATCGCATTCTCATCCCGCCCTTCCCGCCACGAGCGGCCTCCTCCGAACTCGGACTCTTCACTAAACTTTTACCAACGGATCTCACTTCTACGCAACGCCTTCGACTCAAGACCAGAATACTCATAGGCTTCTCCTCAAGCCCAAACCTCAATCACCGCAAGGGCTCAAAGTCCACAATGAGCAATGGGTCCGCACATGCCGCCCCAACATCGATACATAAAAACACCGTGCACAAATTGTCAACAAACAAACTCAACCCTACAACAAATCAAGCAAACAACCGAACCTTCCAGATTCCAAAACTAAACGACCTACTCTTACTTCACAAGAGACCAACAAACCTCAAACCTTGACTACACCTTTAACGAGATACAAACGAACCACCAATCAAGCATCGATCCAAAAGACAAACTTCTCCAACTAGAACACGACCACAACACTTAAGCAACCATCTTAAGGAGAAATCGTCGAACTAAAGGCAAGGGGCACCATCTTGGTACACCAGACGGCTAACAACACTCACACCGGTGAAACTTCAGCCACGCCACAAAAAAAAAAAAAAAAAAAAAAAAAAAAAACCAAGGGCCAAGCACAGACTCCACTCGGCCAAGCCAACAAACTAGAACTCCTCATCGGCCGAACGCAAACTTTCCAACGAACACCTACCAAAGAACCGACCAAGGAGAACATCGCCAGCAAGGAACATCCAACATTCCTCTCAAGGAAAACTCGGGAAGCAAGGACTAAACCATCACGCAGCCTATCCGCGACACAACACCTTGAGGAAAAAACAGCTCAACAACTTACCAACCAATGCCACGACACCTCTGTGCCAACTCACTCAAACGCGCTCGCTTAACGCCAACCGGGAACTCACAACAACTAGGAACAAAGCCCGAGAAGGGCTTGCTCACAGAACTCAACCCAAACTTATAACGAGCAACGCCGCCTCCAAGCTACTACTCAACTCTTAAAATCCAACCGGCTACTCAAAGGACTTCCCTTTAAGCCTAAGCCTAACTCATCTTCCAAACGTAAGCTCCACTCCCAAAACCTCACAAGGAAAACGGATAACGACAACCTCAAAGCTTACTTGATCCCCGAGCCACACGAATCCGCAAGACTACCTCGCAAGCTATCACTCGAGGTGGCATCCAAGGAGCAACTCAACCACCACAGAGGCTAGAGGGAAAGGAAATCTTCAATCCCCAAAGAACCAACAACTTTCCAGAACAACTCAACTCATCGGGTGGCCTCCGCTTGCGGGAACAAACAACTCTTGCTTGCTAACAACACAAAGCAGGACCCTCTCATTGGCCGGTGACACCTGCGCTTACTCTCGATCGACTACACAACTCAGAGCTAAGCCGATTTTTGCCAAACGGAAACGACTTCCCAAAGAAGCAAACTCACAAAGGGCAATGAACTCCACACACGCCACGACTTGCTCAAACCCAAGGCAACAAGAACCAACTCTCTTGGAAGCAACACCCAAGAGAAAACTCAACCAATCGGACCACCAAACCGAAACAAACAAAGACTTGCTCAATCGCCGAGGGAGGGGTCAACTCCCAAGACCTCAGTATAACGCCTCCACTAGAAACAGTAACTAGCTCTCAAACAAAAACGAACCAAATCTTGGCCAAACACTCACAAGAGGCGTAACAACCTTTATGCGCAGCCTCTAGAACACCATCCAAGAATCCGCTTTAATCGACAAACGACTACTTCCAAGCAGCCAACAAACTTTTCCTTCAAGCTAGCGCTTCCACCATTAACTCCAAGACCAAGGGAGTAACCCGACAACTCCCCAAGGAAACGGCTCTACAAGCGCACAACCAACGGACAGAGAACTCCACATACGCCACCGCCTTGCTCCACCAGAGCAACAACATCTAATCTCACGAGGCACAACAAGGGTCCATCTCGCATCGAACCTCCAAATGCCAAACGGGGCAACTCAACATCCTCAAACAGAGAAAAACAACCAACATGGCACAAACCACTCGCCCCACGAGCAAAACTAAACTCTAGCAACTCCAATCCACACCTTGGTCAACACCAAGCATCAACTTGCCACCACACCGAAACCACTCCGGACTTTACTCCAAACAAACACTAGCTTGCTAGTCTACCAAGATCGCTAGCAACTCCACCGAGGCTACAAACTACACGCCCAGCCTAGCCAATCTGAAACTCACTAGCCGGGCCTAATCGAGCTCTGGAGAGGCTCTCCACAACCTAGGGTTCTTCGGCAACCTCGACACACACACACCGCCCAGATACGATCTAACAGATAATCGCTCGAACAAACAACTCAATTTCAAAGATCCCAACCATGTGGCCAACTCCAACTCCTTGGGAACCTAGAGGACTCAACGCGCTACTGCACGCCTCATCCCCTACTCAAAGCATCGGCCACAACATAACTTCTACCCAAGGAAGGATCCGAACAACTCCCTTAGCCATGACGATCGAAACCACGCGCTTAGCTACCATCGCTCTTGTCGGGGTTTCCAATCGAACTCCAACCAACGATCAACAAAAAGATCCGCCAACCAAGCTTAGGCCCAACTTAACAAATCTTGCCTAAGCAACAACTTGATACCACGAGCACGGTATCCTTACCACCTCAACCAAAACCTTACAACAACCACCGAGTCCAACTTCTCAAGGAACCGAGCACGAGATCTCCAAAGCAAACCCTACATGGATCTCAAACTCTCGCCACGGAACGAACCACACAAAACACACTTGTGTGCACAACTCCCAACCTTCCTTTAGAGATCCAAGACTAACAAGCGCTTTTCCACAAAGCAACGATAACTCCCGGCAATGATACAAACAATCCAAGGAACACCAAAAGTCCCATCTCCACACGATACTGAAGCCGAGGCAACCTTGCTCTACCAAAGTATAATCATGCCAAACCAAACTTACTTTGTACCAAGCTCTACCAAGGGTGCTTACCCCTAAGGCATCCAAAACCTCTCGCAAGGCATCACTCATCTCGCCTCAAAAGCATCCAACTCGCCTCATAGGCATCCAAATTTCATCCGATAAGCATCCAACTCATGGTCCCTCACTGGACCAAACTCGTGATCTACAATGCTCAACTCTCCTCGATTTAGGCACTGAAGGTAGTTGACCGCACTACCAACCACAAGGAAAATCTCTTGGCCTTAACACTAGCGCGAGACTCACGCGCACCAACATTTACCAACCCGCAACCTCGCTAACTTACTCAACCTCCGTAAACACAGGAAGAGGCTCCGCTCCTCTCGAGCATCCTTTCGCTTGTAGTCCATCGACTACCACCGAACTAGCCCTCCGCACGACCTAAACGGGTGCAATCGCCATAAACAGATCCAAGGCTAAAGGAGTACGCTGAACTCCGAACGGCATAGAACCATCCGCTATGCCCAAGCCAAACTCAAGCTCGAACTGCACTTAGTGCCAAAGTGGCACACCAACCAATGCACCTCAAGTGCTACTACTACCAAATCCACATCCGAGGAAGCTGGGCTGTTAAACAACAAAGAAGCTCGCAAGGGGCAAAGATGACCCTTCATCCGCCTCAAGCCACTAACACGGCAACTTGCCAAACAATCGGGCGATCGTGGTGGAGACTCGCTAGTCCACCTCTCACAAGGGACTTCCACCACCATCCGATGAACCAAATAAAGACAGAACGGCACACCTCGGCCTCGATCAAACAGGCATCCCACACACGGATGCTAAACTCAAACTCGGCCAACTACTTTACTACTAGCAAGAGGACTTACTAAAACATTGAGCTCTCTACAGCATCCATTTGCCAACCTAGCGTCTCCATCAATGCCAACAAACTCATCTCAATAAACTCGCTGATCATGCCCTCCCGGAACCTCCGGCTACAAGAGCTACCGGGGAAAATGTGAAACAAACTCACACCGGGCTATCTGTGCCGGGACTCCTCACTACGCGCTACAAATCGCGCGCTGGTCTCCCTCTCGATAGCTAAAGACTCGCCATCAAATCTCTCATGGCCGGAGCACACTCGCTCAAGGAGTCTCACTGAGGCGCCGCTAGCCTCTACCCCTCCTCTAGGCAACTCAATCGCCGGGGCCAAACCCGCATGCGGGCCTAACAACCCCGGACGCGCCTCAACATCAACACGATCGGTCCAACTCCTCGGCCGGACATGCCAAGCGCCCCGCGCTTCCTGCGGGTGCGATCAACATATCGGGCGACCGCACGAAGCACCACCACCCTCTCACAAGGGGAAAAGAAAGAATCGGGCCACAAATGGCCAACGGAGTCTAAGCTCGCCTCCTCTCGAACGATGTCCTAGGGGCATCCGAATCTATCTGGATACCTCAACAAGCCGCTAAACAAATCGCCGCGATCACTGTGGAAAGTTGGCATGATGGCTCACTAAGCCCAAACCAACAACGAGTCGTAACTCGCTCGTCTCGCACAACAACACTACACAAGGCATACACAAGATGACAGTATTGTAAATTCTTAACCTTTTTCAACAATAAATAGTAAACTTAGGCGCACTGATGATCGCTTGAGTGCCGATGATCATGGAAAAACGACCTACAACAAAAAAGGTCGGTCTCACAGAATCTATGACTCGAGCTTTGATACCAATCAGAAAGACCCGACCCAAAAGGGGCTCTAAATGGGCCTTTACCCCAATGCATGTAGTGAAAATAAAAACATTATGAAAAATACATTTGGATCCCAAGTAAAAACAGAAACATTCAACAACCAAAACATACATTTCTAAAAGCATACTCTGATCAGAGATTTATTTAAACCATTAAAACAATCCACAAGTACAAATATGCTGGAATCCATAAAACGTAAGAAAACATCCCGGGCTCTGTGCCCGCCTACATGCATTCAGGGAAATAACAAAAGTCAAGAGTCATGATAAAATAAAATAATCGAGATGACAAAGAGATTCCATGATCACAGCCTTTCCTTCACCATCCCTGCTCTCCCGCTTGATTACCCGTGGAAAACCACGTAATAAGGGTGAGTAACGAATTACCCAAGAAGAATCCCCAACCGGGTACAATACGATATACATGATCATCTAGAAGAACGTATGCAAGCTATGAGTACAAACACAGAGCGGAGCACATAGCTAAGTCCACAATTGGACCTCTGATGCCAACTCGTGGTCTTAGTCCGGAAATACCACAACACACTCAACGCGCTTATACGGAACAAGTCCCGGCCGCCACTGCTCTCATCGCCGATCACGAAAGGTGCACTCGCTCAAGATCCCGAGGAGCTCTCCACCGGGCGCAGAATGAGCGTAAGCGCGCACCGCATGCTACCGCAAACTCCGGGGTGCGGGTCTAGTGGCAAGCTACCCGTGTTCACCACCATGCCTAACTAAATCTCTCGGATCGGTGTCACCGACATAGGGGTGTGAGACACGGACACGTGAACTATGTCACCGTACTCACCGCACCGAGGCTAAGGAACCGGCCGTGGTAGGCTTACACCAGAAGCGGTCCTTGCCCTAACAGTGGCAATCAAGGGCTACGGCCGAACACGCCGAGGACGTGCCGATCGCCGGGGACGCAGGCAATGCCAAGTCATCATCCCGACCGCTGGGGCATTTAATACCGCCACCCTCACCCAAGATTGTAGGGCCACCGTTAGGGTTAGCTAAACCCTAACGGATCGTGGACGGAGTACCATCTCGCACGCCCCTCGCTGGGATGCAAGTTACGTTATGCATCCGGCCCGGATGATGCTACCTACCGAACTCTAAACCATAGCAATAATAATAATTCAAACAATGCACCCAATACGTGCTCAACAGATACAAGGAACCTAGCATGATACTACGAAGCAAGACAGATATCGAACATGCCGAATGGAACAACCTAGCATGGGCTAACATGAGAAACAATACAAGAGTTCATGCCATCCAGAATTGCACAGAGCACCTAGGGCTAAACATGCTAGTAATCATACACGTGCATACAAAGCAACAATCACAAATATACCGCAGGCCCACACAACTCCTGTGAAGAAATCCTTACCTTGGTCGGGAGGCTTCTACACACAAATCCTAAGTCTGCGGAACAATCCCGAGCTAGCGAGCGGGAACCTAGCAAACCAACAATAATCAGCATCTAAAATGTCTAAACAACAATAGAACAAAGACAAAGCTCGGCTCGGGAACTCACGCGCGACGACGACACTAGCTTGGAGCCGCCGCAAGCCGGGCACGGCAGGTCGGGCTGGCGCTGGTCGCGCTACGCGGCACGTGAGACGGCAGGACGCGCTACCGCCGCCGCGCTACCGCACGCAGACGGTAGGGACACGCGCGCGCGCGGCGAGCGCTCGGGCGAAGGCGCGCGCGGCGCCGGGCGCGCGATGGCGCGGACACGGCGCGCAGCTCAGAGGGACGCGCGCGCGCGAACGTCGGGCGAAGGCGCGCGGGCGAACGCTCGGCGGCGGCGCGCGGCGCTGGCGTCGCGCGCTCGCTGCCGCGCGATCGCACGATCCGCGAGCGATGGCGCGGCGGTAGGGCCGCCTGGGCCAGATCCGGCGACCGTGAGCGACGGCGAATCGGTGCGATCGCAGGGCGATTCAGGCCAGGCCGCCTGCCGGGCGCGATCCGTCGCGAGGCGATTCGACCGGCCGACGCGGCGATGACAGGGCGATCTATGCCGCTGGCCGGGCTTTCTACCGTGGCCGCAATCAACACAAACACACACAACACACCTCTTTTCACTTGGCCAAACGCACACCAAACGGATGAGAAGAAGAAGAAGAAGATCAATACCTACCCGGAATGATGATGAACGAACCAAGGGAGCTGCAAGGATGAAGAACTCGGCAAGGCAATGGAGAGAAAAGCTTGGGCGGCCACACACTTTGGAGAAGAAGATTAGACAAACCTAATTTCTATTTCATTTAACCAAATGCTCCAAAATTCCCAAAATGCAAGGCTAACCATAAAATGATGCAGGGAGAGCAACAAGAGCACCTAATGGCTCAATTGGTACACATCCCCACAAGCTTCCCTGGAGACCCGGGTTCAAACCCCAGCTGCAGCACAATTTCCTTTATTTTTACTTTTGCACCAAACCTTGCTCAAACCAAACCACAAATCCTTCCAAAAACCTACATAAATCCATCCAATAATTTTAGCAACTGGAAAAAGACATAAACGGCCCTGACGGCCCGACCAAATTACTAAAATACCCCTAGGGCATACCTGGAAGACCGGGATGAAAACCTGGGTCGTTACAGTAAGTCCCCGATGGGCAGCACTGAGTCCTAGGTTGTGAAAGGCTCGAAGGGCATCCAGGTGTAAAACCTAGGGTAGTTTATAGCTGTAAGCCTTCGAATAGGCAAGCTTCAGGAGGGGCGTATGGTCTAACCCAACTGTTTGCTCCAAGTCGTTGTATGGTTGCATGTTCTTTTGCTGAATGAGATGTTTTCGTATTGTACCCCAGTTGGGGATTCTTACTGAGTAACTTGTTGCTCACCCTTATTTTCTGTGGTTTTCCACCAGGTAACTTGGGACAGAGGCTGGATGGCTAGGTGGAGGTCTTTGGATGATCATGGATAGTCGACTCACGAGATTGCACGTTCTTTTAGTGTTTTTATGAATTAGCATGTAGTGGGACTTGAGTCCCTAGGAAAACACTCAAAAAACTATTTTATGTTCACAAACCGTTTCCCTTTGATTTGCTTTAAGAAAGTATTGATCAGTCACTTACTTGTTGGTTTTATTTATTGGAGTTATGGTTTTTGTTTTAAATGTGCTGACTGCAAAGATTTAAATTTGGAGCTCAATGACGTTTTCCATTCTTAATCATGCATGCTAGGTAAGGAGCTAGGTTAGAGACCGTTTCTTGGTCGGGTCCTTACATGCACGCCGCTCCGCGCCCTTGTCTCGCCCAGCTCGTCCTCTCAGCCGCTCACAAGACGCCACGACTCTGCGTGCCACAGTGCGTGCAAGACGCTCAATCGCGTGAGATTTCAAGGCATGCAAGACGCCACGCCCAAGCAGCCTGCCTCGCCGCGGTAACAAAGGCTTCAAAGGTTGCTTCACTGTCCGTCCAGCGTCACGCCACCGTGCGTGTGAGTTGCTCCCGAGATGAGCCCTGTTTATTTTATTATATTTAGGCCTATGGATTGTGATAATTATTGTGCTTGTTAGGTTCTCATTAGCTAGCTCGGGATCGGTCGCAGCTTAGGATTCTTGTGTGTAGTTGCCTTCCGACCTTGTAAGGATTTCTTACCGGAGTTGTGTGGGCCCTGCGATATTATATGTGATTGCTGTTTGTATGCTTGTTTGTGTTTATCAGCATGTTTAGTGATAGGTGCGTTGTTCTGAATTCCCGACTGGCATGATTTCTTACGTTGTTTCTCATGTTAGTCCATGCTAGGTTGTTCCGTTCTGGAATGCTCGTTATCTGTTCTTGCTTCGTAGTATCATGCTAGGTTCGTTGTATCTGTTGAGCACGTATTGGATTGTTTTGATGTATCTGTTTATAGGTTTGAGATATGGTAGGTAGCATGATCCGGGCCAGGATGCATAACGTAACTTGCATCCACGGCAGAGGACGCACGAGTACAGATTGCCCTCGATCCACCGTTAGGGTTTAGCTAACCCTAACGGCAGACTGTTAAATGCCCAACGGTCGGGATGATGACATGGCATTGCCTTGTCCCAGGCAGTCGGCACGTCCTCAGCGTGTTCGGCTGTAGCCCTTCATTGCCACATGTTAGGGCAAGGACGTCTTCCTGGTGTAAGCCTACCACGACTCGCTGGTTCCTTAGCCTCAGGTGCGGTGGTACAGGCTGACATATTTCAGTGTGTCGTGTCTCACACCCTATGTCGGTGACACCGATCCGGAGATTAGTTAGACATGGTGATCGGACTGGCGCAGCTTGCCACTAGACCGGCACTCCCCATGGTTTGTAGTAGCATGCGGGTGCGCGCAGACACTCATTACAAAGACCGACCGTAGAGCTCCTCGGGATCTTGAGTTTAATGCACCCTTCCTATCGACAGTAGACAGGCTGAGGGCGAGACTTGTTTCTCGTATAGGATCGTATCGTGTGGTGGATTTTCCGGAGTAAGACCCTAAGATGGCATCCGAGGTTTATGTGTGGATTTAACCTATGTGCTCTCTTCTGTGTTTATATTCATAGCTTGCATACCTTTCCGCTAGATGACCATGTATATCGTATTGTACCCGAGTTGGGGATTCTTACTGAGTAATTCGTTACTCACCCTTATTTTGTGGTTTTCCACAGGTAACCATGGTGCGAGACGGGATGGCTGGAGGAGGAGCTGTGATCATGGAAACCAGTTGTTCGAACTTTGATTTTATGTCTATGATTCTTTATGTTTTATTTTCCTCTGAATGCATGTAGCTGGGCACGGAGCCCTAGGTCGTTTTTTCGATCGCTTTTCCATATTCTAGCACTGTTGTAACTATTGGAAGTTTTGAATGTTTTAAATAAATCTCTGATCAGAGTGAGTTTTGGAAATGTATTTGCCTTGGAACAGGTGCTTGGAAACAGGGACAGGTTTCAGGAATTGTATATTGTCTTTTTAAATGGATGTTTGGATGTTTTAGTTTTCACTTAGAATCTGAAAACCATTCTTGCATATTGATTTTAAGTCTTGAATGCATGCATTGAGGTAAAGGCCGATTGTAGGACCCTATTCGGGTCGGGTCTTTCTGACCCACGCACGCACGCGAGCGACCTTTTCGCGCCTGTAGCGCCCAAAGACCCGATCGCGGCCACTCGCCGCGACGCCAGCCGCGCTCGCTCACGCCTGCACCATGCCGCACGCTGCCTACCCACGCAGCAGCACAGATGCACACCCTAGTTCCGCTCGCCTGCCAGCCTTGCCGCACGCCCAGCCGTACGTAGTCGAGCCGTATCCCTTGCAACTTGTCCGTCCGCGCTCCAGCTGTAACGGACCAGGTTTTCATCCCGGTCTTCCAGGTATGGCCTAAGGGTATTTTGGTTGGGCCATAAGGGCCGTTTTTGTCTTTTTTAGCTATTAATATTCTTGGATGGTCCAATGTAGGGTTTGGTTGCTTTTGGATGAGTTTGGGCATGGAGAGATGCAAAAATAAAATTCAGGATTAAAAGTGCATCAGCTAGGATTTGAGCACAGGTGGCAGTGGAGTCGGTGGTGTGGACACGCTAGTTGGGCCACCTGGTCGTTCCTATTCCTCATTCCGCAGTATACCTTGGTTTTCGGGTTTTAGAGAGTTTGATTAAAAGAGAAAAGAAAATAGGGTTATTCATCTTTTTCTTCCTCCAAATCGATTGTCGTCCACCATCTTCTCTCAACTTCCTTGCGTGCGCCTTCTCCCGAGAGCTTCATCGTTCGTTCGCCCTGTGTAAAGACCCGACCCAAAAAGGGCTCTAAATAGGCCTTTACCCCAATGCATGCATTCAAAGTAAAGGACAATATGCAAATAATTTTCGGATTCCCAATTAAAACAAAACAATCAAGGTTCAATAAGAAATAAAGATAGTTTGCTGAAACATGTCCCTGTCTCCAAGCACCTGTTTCGAGGCAAATACATTTCCAAAACGTACACTCTGATCAGAGATTTCTTAAAACATTTGAAACATCCTCAAATTCAATAAAGCAGGAATCCACAAAAACATTCAGAAAACATCCTAGGGCTCCGTGCCCGACTACATGCATTCAGGGGAAAATAAAAAGACAAGAGTCATAGAAATAAAAAAGTCAGAGATGACAAGTGAGTTCCCATGATCACGGCTCCTCCTTTCACCATCCTCGCCTCGCGCCATGGTTACCTGAAAGATAAGTAAGGGTGAGTAACGAATTACTCAGTAAGAATCCCCAACCGGGGTACAATACGATGCACATGGTCATCTAGATGAGTGTATGCAAGCTATGAATATAAACACAGAATAGAGCACATAGCTTAAGTCCACACTTGGACCTCGGATGCCAACTCAGGGTCTTAGTCCGGAAATAAATCACACCACACAATACGCCCTATACGAGAAACAAGTCTCGGCCTCACTGCTCTCATCGTCGATACGTGAAAGGTGCACTAGCTCAAGATCCCGAGGAGCTCTCCGGCCGGCGCGTTGTAATGAGCGTAAGGATGCACCGCGTGCTTCTACTGCACTATGGGGGTGTCGGGTCCAGTGGCAAGCCGCCCATATCCGGATACCACGCCTAACTAAATCTCCGGATCGGTGTCACCGACATAGGGTGTGAGACTGGACACGTGAACTATGTCGGCTGTACCACCGCACTGAGGCTAAGGAACGGGTCGTGGTAGGCTTACACCAGAAGCCGTCCTTACCTTAACAGTGGCAATCAAGGGCTACCGCCGAACACGCCGAGGACGCGCGTTTGCCGGGGACTAGGCATTGCCAAGTCATCATCCCGACCGTTGGGGCATCGCTTAGACTACCACCCTCACCCAAGATTGTAGGGCCTACCGGTTGGGATAGCTAATCCCTCACAGGGTCCAAGGACGGAGAACTGTCTCGAACGTCCTTGCCATGGATGCAAGATACTTTATGCATCGGGCCCGGATGATGCTATCTACCTGAATTATAACGCCTTAACAATCAGCAAACAATCCAATACGTGCTCGAAAGAATACAGCAGACCTAGCATGGTACTACAGAAAAGAATGAATATGAGCATGCCAGAACGGAACAACCTAGCATGGACTAACATGAAAGAACAACATACGAAGTCATGCCAGTCAGGAATTCAGAGCAGAGCACCTAAACTATACATGCTGATAATCACAAACAAACATACAACATCAATCACATAGAACATCGCAGGGTCCACACAACCCCGGTAAGAAATCCTTACCTGGCCGGGAGGCAACTACACACAAAATCCTAAGCTGCGATCGAACCCGAGCTAGCTACCGAGAACCTAGCAAAAACAATGATAATCACACTCTAAAGGCTTAAATATAATAAAATAAATAGGGCTCGGCTCGGGAGCAACTCACGCGATGCGGCTGACACGCGGGGCGGCGGCAAAGACGGCGTTTCTTCTTGGGGGCTCGGATGGGCGCGATGGGCGGCAAATGGGCGCACTGGCGCTGGCTGCGCGCGACGGACAGCGCTGGGCGCGGATGGCGTTTAGGCACGGACGCAGGCTGGGGGGCACGCGGACGGCAGACGGGCGCAGACGCGAGGGGCGCGCGCGCGCGCGCGACGCGCGACGACGGGCGCTCGGGCTGCGACGCAGACGCGAGCTCGGCTGGCGATGGCGAGGCGCTGGCGCGCGCACGGCGGCGGAGCGGTCGCGGGCGCCGCGCGACGCGGCGGACGTCGCGGTGGTCTGCTGCGGCGCCTCGCTGTGTGCGGCTGCGGCGGCACGGGCGCTGGGCTGCGTCTTCTTGGGCGCTCAGGCGTCTGGGCGCCTCATCGTTGGGCGCTTGGATTTCTTTGCTGTGTGATCTAGCTTTGCCGCCGACCGGCTGCTCGGCTGGGTCGCTTGGCTGGCCGGAACGGTGCTCGGGGCTGCAAGGGAAGAAAATCACGGCATGGGGCTTGGGAGAGAAGAGGGTTGGGCAGCCATGGAGTTTTGGGGAAGAAAACACAAAACCTAATTTCTTTTCATTTAACCAAATGCACAAAACTCCAAAGATCCAAGGGTAACTAAGATATGACGCGGAAAGAGTAACAAGAACACCTGGTGGCTCAACAAGCCACACCACCCACCTGACTTCCCAGACCACTTGGGTTCGAAACCCACCAAACACATCTTTAACTCCTAATTTTCTTTTTGCATCTCCCCATGCCCAAACACCACCACAAAGCCTCAAAAACTTACATAAGACCATCTAATAATTTTAGCAACTGGAAAAAGACATAAACGGCCCTGACGGCCCAACCAAATTACCAAAATACCCCTAGGGCATACTTGGAAGACCGGGATGAAAACCTGGGCCGTTACACCCTGGCCAGCCGAGCAGCTCTGTCCTTGTGCAGCGCCCCAGCTGGATCGCCCAGCGTGCAGCGCCAATCGCCCAGCCGTGCAACCCTGCCTGTCCATATCGCCAAGACGTGCAGCCCTGCCTGTCCTGATCACCTAGCCTACAGCGCCGATCGCCCAGTCGTGTAGCCCCCGTATTATACCCCGGTTGGGGAATCTTACTGAGTTATTCGTTACTCACCCGTATTTTGTGGTTTTGCACAAGTAACTAGGGCGCGAGACAGGATGGCTAAAGGAGGAGCTGCGGATCATGGAAACTGCTATTTGAACTCTGAGTTATTAAGTTTATGTTTTGTTGTCCTCTAAATGCATGTAGTTGGGCACGGAGCCCTTAGGATGTTTTCTGATCGTTTTTTTGGATTCTGGCACTGTTCCAAACTGTTTGGGTTTTCTTGAATGATTTGAATAAATCTCTGATCAGAGTAAGTTTTAAATTGTATTTAGCTTGGAACAGGTGCTTGGAAACAGGGACAAGATCCAGGACTTTTTATGTTTGATTTTGAATGGATGTTTACCAGTTTTTAGTTTTATTCAAAATCTGGAAAGTGATCTTGCATAATATTTTCCATGTTTTTAAGCATGCATTGAGGTAAAGGCCTAGTTTAGGACCTCTTTCGGGTCGGGTCTTTACACCAGCCCCGTGCCGTGTGAGTTGCTTCCGACCGAGCCGAGTTCTGTTCGTATTTTACCTAAGGCCTATAGATTGTGATGCTTGCTGTTTGTTTGTTAGGTTCCCGATAGCTAGCTCGGGTTCGGTTGCAGCTTAAGATCCTTCTTGTGTGTTGTTTTCCTTCTGACCCAAGTAAGGATTTCTTACCGGAGTTGTGTGAGCCCTGCGATATTTTCTGTGATTGTTGATTGTATGTATGTTTATGTGTATCAGCATGTTAGTGGATAGGGGCTCTGTTCTGAATTCTGACTGGCATGATTCTCGTGTTATTTTTCATGTAAGTTCCATGCTAGGTTGTTCTGTTCTGGCATGTTCGTTATCTGTTCTTGCTTCGTAGTATCATGCTAGGTTAATTGTTTCTGCTGAGCACGTGTTAGTATGTTTGATGTTAGTTGTTTTGTAAAGACCCTACTCGAAAGACGTCCTAAACTAGGCCTTTACCTTAATGCATGCTTTTAAAACTAATAATAATATGCAAGATTGCTTTCCAGATTCTGAATGAAAATAAAAACCTGTAAACATTCATGAAATAACCAATTATAAAATGTCCACGAAACCTCTCTCTCTGTTTCCAAGCACCTGTTCCAAGCTAAAAGTAGTTTAAAACATACTCTTATAAGAGATTTATTAAAAACATTCTAAACCCAAACAGTTTACAACAGTGCTAGAATCCAGAAACAATTAGAAAAAATCCTAAGGGCTCCGTGCCCAACTACATGCATTCAGAAGACCAAACCAAAAACATAAACATAAATTCAGAGTTAAAAGACAACAGGTTTCCATTATCCGCAACTCCTCCTTCTGCCATCCTGTCTCGCGCCCTGATTACCTATGGAAAACCACAAAATAAGGGTGAGTAACGAATTACCCAGTTAGAATCCCTAACCGGGGTACAATACGATACAACTGGTCATCTAGCAGCAAGTATGCAAGATATGAATACAACACAAAAGAGAGCACATCACTTTAATCCATACATAAATACCATGGATGCCATCTTACGGTCTTACTCTGGAAAACTACCCGTCCGCGCGCAGCGCATCCCCGCAGCCATCAGCGCAAAGAAGAAGAATTTCGACCGTACAACCTGTCCGTCCGCGCGTTAGCCGTGCCGTGTGAGTTTCTCTCGACCAGGTAAGGATTGTGATAATTTTTGTGCTTGTTAGGTTCTCATTAGCTAGCTCGGGATCGATCGCAACTTAGGATTCTTGTGTGTAGTTGCCTTCCGACCAGGTAAGGATTTCTTACTGGAGTTGTGTGGGCCCTGCGATATTATATGTGATTGTT
The DNA here is from genome assembly GCA_036507275.1 of Sicyos edulis. Lineage (NCBI taxonomy): Eukaryota > Viridiplantae > Streptophyta > Magnoliopsida > Cucurbitales > Cucurbitaceae > Sicyos > Sicyos edulis. The sequence continues at coordinate 51,370,876 of CM071846.1, read as the reverse complement.
GTTTGCATGCTTGTTTGTGTTTATGAGCATGTTTAGTGATAGGTGCTCTGTTCTGAATTCCCGACTGGCATGATTTCTTATGTTGTTTCTCATTTTAGTCCATGCTAGGTTGTTCCGTTCTAGCATGCTCGTTATCTATTCTTGCTTCGTAGTATCATGCTATGTTCGTTGTATCTGTTGAGCACGTATTGGATTGTTTGTTGTTGATTTTATAGTTTAGAGTTTTGATAGGTAGCATCATCCGGGCCAGGATGCATAAAGTACCTTGCATCCATGGCAGGGACGTACGAGGCAGTACTCCGTCCATGATCCCCCTGTAGGGTTTAGCTAACCCTAACGGCAGGCCCCGCAATCTTGGGTGAGGGTGGCAGACTGTTAAATGCCCCAACGGTCGGGATGATGACATGGCATTGCGTTGTCCCCGGCAGTTGGCACGTCCTCAGCGTGTTTGGCAGTAGCCCTTGATTGCCACCTGCTAGGGCAAGGACGGCTTCCTGGTGTAAGCCTACCATGACCGGTTCCTTAGCCTCAGGTACGGTGGTTCAGGCTAACATAGTTCACGTGTCCAGGTCTCACACCCCTATGTCAGTGACACCGATTCAGAGATTTAGTTTGGCATGGTGGCTGGACCTGGGCAGCTTGCCACTAGACCCGGCACCCCCCATGGTTTGCAGTAGCATGCGATGCGCGCACACGCTCATTATAGCGCCGACTGAAGAGCTCCTCGGGATTGTGAGCCTGTGCACCTTTCGTATCGACATTAGACAGGTTGAGGCCGAGACTTGTTTCTCGTAAAGGATCGTATCGTGAGGTGGATTATTTCGGAGTAAGACCCTGAGATGGCATCCAAAGTTTACATGTGGATTTAAGCTATGTGCTCTCTTCTGTGTTTATATTCATAGCTTGCATACCTTTCTACTAGATGACCATGTATATCGTATTGTACCCCGGTTGGGGATTCTTAATGAGTAATTCGTTACTCACCCTTATTTTGTGGTTTTCCACAAGTAACCAAGGTGCGAGACAGGATGGCTGAAGGAGGAGCTGTGATCATGGAAACCAGCTGTCGAACTCTGAATTTTATCTATGATTCTTTATGTCTTATTTTCCTCTGAATGCATGTAGCTGGGCATGGAGCCCTAGGTTGTTTTATGACTGCGTTTCCGGATTCGAGCATTATTGTAACTGTTGGATGTTTTGAATGTTTTAAATAAATCTCTTATCAGAGTAAGTTTTGGAAATGTATTTGTCTTGGAACAGGTGCTTGGAAACAGGGACAGGTTTCAGGAATTTATGTTGACTTTTTAAATGGATGTTGTATGTTTTAGTTTTCACTTAGAATTCGAAAAACCATTCTTGCATATTGACTTTAGTTTTGAATGCATGCGTTGAGGTAAAGGCCCAGTTTAGAACCCCTTTTTGGGTCGGGTCTTTACACCCTATCAGGTGGCAATCAAGGGCTACTGCCGACACGCTGAGGTCGTGTCGACTGCCGGGGACAAGGCAATGCCTTGTCATTCCCCCGACCGTTGGGGCATTTTATGACACCGCCACCCTCACTCAAGATTGCACTGGGCTGCCGTTAAGGTTAGCTAAACCCTAACGACGGATCAAGGACGGAGTACTGCCTCGCACGTCCCTGCCACGGATGCAAGTTACGTTATGCATCCTCGCCCGGATGATGCTACCTATCAGAACTCTAAGCTATAAATAGCTAACAGCAAACATACTATCACATGCTTAGCAGAATCAATGAACCTAGCATTGTACTACGAAGCAAGAATAGATAACGAACATGCTAGAACAGAACAACCTAGCATGGAACTAACGTGAGAAATTGAAAGAACCCGACCCAAAATGGACCTAAACCCAGTTCTTGCTAGCATGCTTGCAATTTTTAACTTTTATAACGTTAAAGGAAATAGCTCAAGATAAAACTTATTCAAACCTCAATAGAAAACATTCATTTAATAAGTTCCTTAAAACAAGCCTGGCCAATGTTTCAATAAAACAGTTTGAACAAGTCACAATAGTAAACAGTTTGGCAAATGGATGCCTGTAGAGCTTGATGCTTTAGTAAGTCCTGCTGCTAGTAGTAAAGTAGTTGGCCAGGTTTGAGTTTAGCATCCGTGTGTGGGATGCCCTGCTGTTCAGAGGCCGAGGTGTGTGCCGTTCTGTCTTTATTTGGTTCATCAGATGGTGGTGGAAGTACCTTGTGAGAGATGGACTAGCAGAGTCTCCACCAGTCGCCCGATTGTTTGGAAAGTTGCCGTGTTAGTGGCTTGAGGCAGATGAAGGGTCATCTTTGCCCCCTTGCGAGCTCTTTGTTGTTTAACAACCCGACTTCCTCGGATGTGGATTTGGTAGTAGTAGCACTTGAGGTGCATTGGTTGGTGTGCCACTTTGGCACTAAGTCCTGGTTCGAGCTTGAGTTTGGCTTGGGCATAGCGGGTGGTTCTATGCCGTTCGGAGTTCAGCGTACTCCTTTAGCCTTGGATCTGTTTATGGCGGTTGCACCCGTTTAGGTCGTGCGGAGGGCTAGTTCGGTGGTAGTCGATGGACTACAAGCGAAAGGATGCTCGAGAGGAGCGGAGCCTCTTCCCAATGTTTACGGAGGTTGAGTAAGTCGATTGATTGGTTGGTAAGTGTTGGTGCGCTTGAGTCTCGCGCTAGTGTTAAGGCCAAGATTTTCTTGTGGTTGGTAGTACGGTCAACTACCTTCGAGTGCCTTTATCGAGGAGAGTTGAGCATCGTAGATGCGAGTTTGGTCCAGCCAGAGGGACTCGAGTTGGATGCTCATGAGATGAATTTGGATGCCTATGAGGCGAGTTGGATGCCATGATTCGAGTTGGATGCTTTTGAGGCGAGATGATCTGATGCCTTGCGAGAGGATTTGGATGCCTTATGGGTAAGCACCCTTGGTAGAGGCTTGGTATAAAGTAAGTTCGGTGTGGCATAGTTATGCTTTTGGTAGAGCAAGGTTGCCTCAGCTTCGAGTATCGTGTGGAGATGGAAATTTTGGTGTTCCTTGGATTGTTTGTATCTGCCGGGAGTTAGCGTTGTTTTTTTTTTGGAAAAGCGCTTGTTAGTCTTGGATCTCTGAAGAAAGGTTGAGAGTTGTGCACACAAGTGTGTTTTGTGTGGTTCATTCGGTGGCGAAAGTTTCATATCTGTGTAGGGTTTGCTTTGGAGATCTGGTGCTCAGTTTCTGGAGAAGTTGAACTCCAGGTGGATGTTGTAAGGCTTTAGCGAGGTGGTAAGGATACCGTGCTCGTGGTATCAGGTTGTTGCTTAGGCCAGTGTTGTTGGGTTGGACCTAAGCTTGGTTGGCGGATCTTCTTGTTGATTGTTGGTTGGAGTTCGGTTTAGGAAACTGATCAATAGCGGTGGTAGCAAAGCCGCGCAGTTTCTGATCGTCATGGCTAAGAGAGTTGTTCGGATCCTTTCCTTGGGTAGAAGCCTTGTTGTGGCTGTTGTTTGAGCAGGAGGATGACGCATTCGGTAGCGTTTCGGGTCCTCTTGGTTCCCAAGGAGTTGGTGTTGGCCTATATGGTTAAGTTGCTGGAGAGAGTTGTGCCTGTTCAGGCATTTGGCTGTTAGCTCGTTTGTCGGCCGTAAGTGTCGGAGGGTGATCGGAGGATCCCTAGGTTGTGGAGAGCCTCTCCAGAGCTCAGTCAGGCCCAGGTAGTGAGTTTCAGTTAGCAAGCTGGAGCCGTGTATTTTATAGCCTCGGTTGAGTTGCTAGCAGTCTTGGTAGACTAGCTAGCTAGTGTTTGTTTGGAGTAAAGTCCGGATTGGTTCCGGTGCGGTGGCAAGTTGATGCTTGGTGTTGACCAAGGTGTGGTTTGGAGTCGCTAGAGATTTGCTTTGCTTGTGGGACGAATGGTTCGTGCCCGGTTGGTTGTTTTCTGTTTCCAAGATGTCGAGTTGCCCCGTTTGGCTTTTGAAGGTTCGAGTCTAAGATGGACCCCTGTTGTTGCCCCGTGAGATGTAGATGTTGTTGCTCTAGTGGAGCAAGGCGGTGTGAGTATGTGGAGCTATCTCGTCCTTTGGTTGTATCGCTTGTAAGAGCCGTTTCCTTCGTGGGATTTGTCGGAGTTACTCCTTTGGTCTTGGAATTGATGGTAGTGGTGCTAGCAAGAGGGAAAGATTTGTTGGCTACTTGGAAGTAGTCGTTTGTCCATTAAGCGGATTCTTGGATGGTGTTCTAGAGGTGCGATAAAGGTTGTTTCGCCTCTTGTGAGTGTTTGGCCAAGATTTGGTTCTCTTGTTGTTTCGAGAGCTAGTTCGGTTCTAGCCGAGGTGGGCGTTGCCACGAGGTCTTGTTTCTAGTAAGTAAGTTTTGGGAGTTGACCCCTCCCTCGGTAGTTGAGCAAGTTTTGTTGGTTCCGGATTTGTGATCCGATTGGTTGAGTTTTCCCTTGGGTGTTGCTTCCAAGAGAGTTGGTGGCTGTTGCCTTGGGTTTGAGAAAGTCAGCGAGCTTGTGTGAAGTCCGTTGCCCTTCAGAGTTGCTTGCTAGGGAATTCGTTTCCTGTTTTTGTAGGAGTCAGCTTAACTCCAGAGTTGTGTATTTGATCAGAGTAGCGCAGTGGTCAGCCCAGCAAGAGGGTCCTTGCTTTGTGTTGTTAGCAAGCAAGAGTTGTTTGTCCCCGCAAGGGCGGTGGCCTGCCAGTAAGAGTTGTTTCTGGCAAGTTGTTGGTTCTTTGGGGATTGAAGATTTCCCTTTCCCCTAGTCTCTGTGGTGGTTGAGTTGCTCCCTGGATGTCAGCCTCGAGAGTTAGCTTTGAGGTTGTCGTTATCCGTTTTCCTCGTGAGGTTTAGGGAGTGGAGCTTCTGGTTGGAAGTTGAGTTAGGCTTAAGCTAAAAGGAGAAGTCCTTTGAGTAGCCTGTTGAATTTTTAGAGTTGAGTAGTAGCTTGGAGGCGAGCGTTGCTCGTTATAAGTTTGGGTTGAGTTCTGCTGACCAAGCCCTTCTCGGGCTTTGCTCCTTGTTGTGCGCTCGCAGTTGGAGTAGCAGAGCCGTTTGAGTGAGTTGGCACAGAGGTGCCGTGGCTTTGGTTGGTAAATCCGTTGAGCTGTTTTTCCTCAAGGTGTTGTGCCGTAGAGAGCTGCATGATGGTTTAGTCCTTGCATCCCGAGTTTTCCTTGAGAGGAATTTTGGTGGTTTCCTTGCCTGGCAGTGTTTTCTTTGGCCAGTTGCTAGTAGATTTGCATGGAAAAGTTTGCTTCCGGCCGTTTGGTTTCTGTAACCTGGAAGGTTCAGTTGTTTGGCCAGTTTGTGTAGGGTTGAGGTTGTTTGTTAACAGCTGTGAGCTCCTAGAGGAGTTTTGCCAGAGCTTTTGGCCAGTCCTCGAGTTTGCTGGGAGTAGCACCCTTTGAGAGTTGGTGCGAGTTGAGGACGTGGTTTGCCGTCTGTTCCCTTGGAGTTCAGTGTATGCCCAGTATGGATGGCATTGTGGCCTTGAGTTTTTGAGAACCCAAGAGAGTTTTGGTTCTCGAAGAGGGCTAGTGTTGTTGGCCGAGAAGTTCAGTTGGCTGGATCAGTGGAGTTTTCCTGGAGCTGTTTCGTCTTAGGACTTTTGAGGACGAAAGTCTTATAAGGAGGAGTATTGTAATAGCCCGATTTTCTATTCCGATTTTGAGGTGCCTTGGGTCAAGATTCAGTTGTTTGGTTGGGTTTTAGAGCCGTTTGGACCCTTGGGGGTATTTTGGTCTTTTGGCTCTCCGGGCAGGATTTGTGGTTTTCAGGGCTTCGAGGTAGCTCCTGCCTTTGTCGAGGCTTGTTTGTTGGTGGCTGCGAGTCCCGTCGTTTTGGGCTAGTCGGTTGGATGCTCGGTTGTGGTTTGGGCTTTGGCAAAGTGTTGGTTGGTTGTGTGCTTCTTTTGGGGATAAGAGCCCGATCCTTTAGTGTTGCTTTGGGAGTTGGATTTAAGTGAGTTTGATTGTTTGGGAAAGATTGCTTCGGTCGGGTCTCGAAGGAGGAAGCCGGGAAATGGGAATTTGAGGTTTTAAGTGGATAAGGATGGAAAATGGAATTTAAATCCCATTTTTCCCTTTTATTTCCCATTTTTCCTTTTTATTTCCTTTTTTTCCTTTATTTTTCCCCAAAATCAACTTTCTCTCTCTTTCTCTCTCTCTCTCCCCGAGCACCCCCCACCTAGCCCAGCCCCTAGCCTTGGCTCGCTTGACCTTGCCCTAGCGACCCCTAGCTCGCCAGCGCCGAGCAAGCCTCGCCACCGAGCCCCCGCCGCCAAGTCGCGTCGCAGCCCAAGTCGAGTCGCCAGCTCGAGCGTCGCCCAGCCCGAGTCGCCTCAGCCCGAGCGTCGCGCGCCATCGCCAGCTCGAGCCCAGTCCCTGTAGCGCGCCCCCGTGTCGCCCAAGTCCGAGTCGTGCGTCCCCTGTGCCGAGCCGCTCCGAGTTGCGTCCTCAGAGGCGCGTCGTCGCGCCGCGCGCTCGCGCCCTTGCCAGCCGCTCGCCGCGCGTTTGCGCGCGCCTCGCCGGGCCAATGAGCCTGGGCGCCATGTCAGCGCGCCCCAGCGCCGAGCCAGCGCCCAGCCCTGCTCCCCAGCGCGCCTGTCTGCGCCCATCAACTGCCTAGCCCGTGCAGCCGGCCCGTTCGAGTGTCTGCCGCGCCTCGTGAGTTGCTCCCGAGCCGAGCCCTGTTTATTTTAGAATATTTAGGGCTATTTTATGATCATTGATGTATTTGTTTGGCTCGATATAGGTTGCTCGGGTTCGATCGCAGTTAATTTATTGCGTGTTGTTGCCTTCCGACCAGGTAAGGATTTCTTACCGGAGTTGTGTGGGCCCTGCGATATTGTGATGATTTTGCCTTGCTTGTTTGCTAACTGTTATGAGCATGATAATAATAGAGCAGCTTTGATTGATTTCTGCAAGCATGTTTGCTTGATATTACATGTTAGTGCCATGCTAGGTTTGTTCTGCCAGCATGCTTGTGATTCCTGCTTAAGCTCGTAGTATCATGCTAGGTAGTGTGATTGATGTCGGTCTTTGCTTGCTAGCCAGGAATCATTGCTTTTTACTCTGTACTCTTAGATAGAGTTGTAGGGTTTGTCTTCATCCAGAGGCTGAGCGGACATAACGTACTTTGTCCCAGTAGCTCAGGTCGGGAGTAAAGTGTGCGAAGCATAACGTATCTTGCTACCCCGCCCGACCAGCCGGTTGTGGAATTAGCTACCCACTTCGGCATAGCCTAGTTTGTAGCCTGCTAGAGCGGAACCCTGCCATCGGTTTAAGCCTGCCCTGGCCGGTTCTTAGCTTCAGGTCGGTGGACCATGCTGCACAGATGATCGCCGAGGGCCTCGCGCTACTGTGATCAGTGACACCGCTTCCGAGTCTTAGGCATGCGTACCTGGCCCGCGTAGTTTGCCCTTAGGCCCCCGCATTTACGGTTGCTGGAAGAGCATGCGGTGTGCGCGCGCACACGCAAGTAGTTGCCGGTTCGGAGAGCTCCCCCGGGCTAATGTTCGTGAGTACACCATTCCTTCCATTAGAGCCTGACTTCGGGTACTCTCCCGTAAGTCCAGATTAGCAAGGGTAAGAGGCCCTTGAGGACATCCTTGGGATCGGTTTTTGAGCTGATCAACTGGCTGAGGGAGAAAGACCCTCAGAGATGTCCCAGGATTGGTTAGGATAACCAATCATTAGGCCGGAAGTAGGAGACTTCCAATGACTCCAGATCTTTCTTTGTAAGCTCGTTGAGCTATGATCTGTGTTGGTAGCTGTTTGCTTGCATGCTTTGGTACTAGATGATTGATTATATCGTATTATACCCCGGTTGGGGATTCTTACTGAGTAATTCGTTACTCACCCTTACTTATCTTTCAGGAAACCATGGCGCGAGGCAGGATGACTGGAGAAGGAGCTGTGATCATGGAAAACCCGTTGTTCAACTCTGAGTCTTATGTTTATGCTTATGATTTAAATGTCCTCTAAATGCATGTAGTTGGGCACGGAGCCCTAGGGTGTTTTCTGAATGTATTTCTGGATTCTAGCATTGTTGTAAAGTTTGTATGTTTTAAATAAATCTCTGATCAGAGTATGTTTTGGAAATGTATTTGTCTTGGAGCAGTGCTTGGAAAACAGGGACAGTTTCGAGGAATTTATGTTGATTTTTAAATGGATGTTTTCATGTTTTAGTTTTTACTTAGAATCCAAACACCACCTTGCAAATTTTCTGTAGATTTGTATGCATGCATTGAGGTAATGGCCTATTTAGAACCCCATTCGGGTCGGGTCGTTACACTCTCTCTCTCACCGACCTAGCCCCCCCACTAAGCTCGAGCAGCCCCTTTGGTCGCCCAGCCGAGTCAGCTCGAGTAGCCAAAGCCCGAGCCTCGCCCAGCCGAGACCTGCCCTGCCCAGGTCGTGCCATCGCCAGCCCCAGCTCGCCCAAGCGTCGCCCAGCCCCTGGCCGCCCAGCTCGTGTCGCCCTGCACTGTGCCGTGTCGCACGAGCAGCCCTCGCCCAGGCCCGCGTCGCCCAGCCTCGAGTCGCGTCGCGCGAAGGTGCGAGCCTCGGCCCTCGCGTCGCCGATGTCGCCCTCGCGTGTCCGCGCGGATCGCCCGTCCCAGAGCCCGACGCGTCGTCATCGCCTCTCCTCCGCGCGCCGTCCCTCAGAGCGCGAGCCGCGCCGCGCGCCGTCGCTTAGTAAAGCAAGCGCCCTCGCCCGCGCGCCCAGTGTCGCCATAGCGCCCGTCGTCAGCAGCGCAGCCAGCCAGCGCCAGCGCCAATCCTCGCTCATGTTTGCGCCCAATTCTTCGCCCTAGCAGTGCAAAAGCTCGTTCAGCGTGTCACCGCGCCCTCGTGAGTTGCTCGAGTGAGCCCTATTTATTTTATTGTATTTAGGGCTATTTTATGATTATTGATGTGTTTGTTTGGCTCGATATAGGTTGCTCGGGTTCGATCGCGATTAATTTTATTGTGTGTTGTTGCCTTCCGACCATGTAAGGATTTGTTCTTTGGAATTGTGTGGGCCCTGCGATATTTTTCATGATATGCCTTGCTTGTTTGCTGACTGTTATGAGCATGATAGTAATAGAGCTGTTTGATTGAATTCTTGCTAGCATGTTTGCCTGATTTTACATGTTAGTGCCATGCTAGGTTTGTTCTGCCAGCATGCTTATGATTCCTGCTTAGGCTCGTAGTATCATGCTAGGTAATTGTGATTGATGTCGGTCATTGTTTGCTAGCTAGGAATCATTGCTTTTTACTCTGTACTCTTAGATAGAGTTGTAGGGTTTGTCATCATCCAGAGGCTGAGCGGACATAACGTACTTTGTCCCCACTGATTGGGAGTAAAGTGTGCGAAGCATAACGAATCTTGCTACCCCCGGTCGCCAAGGTGGATTTAGCTCAGGTCAAGAGTAAAGTGTGCGAAGCATAACGTATCTTGCTACCCCCCAGACCCGCCGGTTGTGGACTTAGCTACCCACTTTGGCAATAGCCTAGTTTGTAGCCTGCTAGAGCGGAACCCTGCAAACGGTGTAAGCCTACCTTGGCCGGTTCTTAGCTTCAGGTCGGTGGATCAGTCTGCACAGATGAGCGTCGAGGGCCCGCGCGCTCGCGTGATCGTGACACCGCTTCTGAGTCATAGGCATGTGCACTTGGCCCGCGTAGTTTGCCCTTAGGCCCCCGCATTTACGCCGGTTGCAGAGAGCATGCGGTGTGCGCTCACACGCGTTAGTTGCCAGTTCGGAGAGCTCCCCCAGGCTAATGTCGTGAGTACACCATTCTTTCCGTTAGAGCCTGACTTCGGGTACTCTCCCGTAAGTCCAGATTAGTGGCAAGGGCAAGAAGGCCCTTGAGGATATTCTAGGGATCAGTGTATTCCCCCCGAGTGACAGATACCTCGGTGATGTCCAGGATTGGTCAGTGTATCCAAACCCTAAATTTGGAAGAAAGAGACTTGATGACTCCAGATCTTGTTTTATGAGCTCGTTGAGCCATGATCTGTGTTGGTAGCTGTTTGCTTGCATGCTTTGGTACTAGATGACTGATTATATCGTATTGTACCCCAGTTGGGGATTCTTACTGAGTAATCCGTTACTCACCCTTATTTATGTGGTTATCCACAGGTAACCATGGTGCGAGATAGGATGGCTGGAGGAGGAGCTGTGATTATGGAAAACCCATTGTTCAACTCTGAGTCTTATGTTTATGTTTATGATTTAAATGTTCTGTGAATGCATGTAGTTGGGCACGGAGCCCTAGGGTGTTTTCTGAATGTATTTCCGGATTCTAGCACTATTGTAATGCTTGTATGTTTTAAATAAATCTCTGATCAGAGTAAGTTTTGTAAATGTATTTGTCTTTGAACAGGTGCTTGGAAACAGGGAGAGGTTTCAAGAAATTTGTTAACTTTTTAAATGGATGTTTTAGTTTTTACTTAGAATCCGAACACCCTCTTGCAAATTTTATGTAGATTTGTAATGCATGCATTGAGGTAACGGCCTAGTTAGAACCCTTCCGGGTCGGGTCGTTACATGCTGGGTCTAGGGCATGCTCCCCTGGTTCAGTACGAATGCCTAACAAGTCTCTGGATCGGTGCACTGAACATAGTGGTGTGAGATCCGTTTGGTAAAGGTTGAGTGGAGGAGTCAGAGTTTAGAGAAAGCCAGTTGAAAGCGGGAGGACTTTCGGGGACGAAATTCATAAAAAAGAGGGAATATTGTAATGGCCCAGGTCTTCATCCCGGTCTTCCAGGTATGTCCTAAGGGTATTTTGGTAATTTGGTCAGGCCGTTAGGGCCGTTTCTATCTTTTTCAGCTGTTAATATTCTTGGATGGTCAAATGTAGGGCTTGGTTGCATTCTGGATGAGTTTGGGTTTGGAGAGATGCAAAAATAAAATTCAGAATTAAAAGTTCTTCAGCTAGGATTCGAGCTTGGGTGGCTAGGGAGTCAGTGGTGTGGTCCTGCCAGTTGGGCCACCGGTTGTTTTTGTTGCTCATTCCGCGGTATGCCTTGGTTTTCGGGTTTTAGGGAGTTTGAATAAAAGAGAAAAGAAAATAGGTTTATTCATATTTTCTTCCTCCAAATCCATTGTCGTCCACCATCTCTCTCAAGCTTCCTTGCGTGCGCCTTCTCCCGAGAGCTCCATCGTTCGTCGTCCCGGGTAAGCGTTCCTCGATCTCTTCTTCTCGTTCTTTTTTTGTTGTTCTTGCTGGCCGAGGGAAGAGGATTGAGAGCTTGTGTTTGTGCAGCCACACCCGAGCAAAGTTAAGCCCCAACCGAGCAAAGAAGAAGACTAAGCGACCAGCGCTTAGCGCCACGATGCCGAGCGCCCACCGCCATTCCCGATCGGCTATCGACGCCCTCCCTCTTCACTGGCGCCCACCGATTGCCCGGCTGCGGCGCCCGCCCGATCGCACTGTCGCGCATCGCGGCCCAAAGACGTCGCAGCCAGCGCTACCGATCAGAATCACCGCGACGCCATCGCACGTCACCCCCAGCCCAGCAGCGATGATGACCCGATCACAACAACACAGGAGAGCATCATCGCAAGACGCCGCCGCAACGCCAAAGGCGCGCCGTGTAGCTCGCTCGTCGCGCGCCACCCCGTCTTTGTGTGAGTTGCTCCCCGACCGAGCCGAGTCTTTGTTTATATTTTTATTTAAGGCCTATAGGTTGTGATATTTGTTGTTGTTTGTTAGGTACCCGATAGCTTGCTCGAGTTCGATTCTTTGCATAGGATCCTTGTGTGTTGTTGCCTTCCGACCCAGGTAAGGATTTCTTACCGAAGTTGTGTGGGCCCTGCGGTATATTATGTGATGGTTGTTTGTATTCTTGTTTATGTTTATCAACATGTTAGTGGATAGGTGCTCTGTTATGAATTTCGACTGGCATGATTCTCGTGTTGTTTCTCATGTTAGTTCCATGCTAGGTTGTTCTGTTCTGGCATGCTCGTTATCTGTTCTTGCTTCGTAGTATCATGCTAGGTTCATTGTTTCTGCTGAGCAAGTATTGGATTGTTTCCTGTTATCTGTCTATTGTTTAGAATTCTGATAGGTAGCATCATCCGGGCGAGGATGCATAACGTAACTTGCATCCATGGCAGGGACGTGCGAGGCAGTACTCCGTCCCTGATCTGTCGTTAGGGTTTAGCTAACCCTAACGGCAGCCCAGTGCAATCTTGTGTAAGGGTGGCAGACTATTAAATGCCCCAACGATCGGGGGAATGACGAGGCATTGCCTTGTCCCCAGCAGTCGACACGACCTCAGCGTGCTGGCAGTAGCCCTTGATGGCCACCTGATAGGGCAAAGACCAGTTCCTGGTGTAAGCCTACCATGACCGGTTTCTTAGCCACAGGTGCGGTGGTACAGGCTGACATAGTCATAGTGTCCTGGTCTCACTCCATTATGTTCAGTGACACCGATCCAGAGATTCTTTTAGGCATGCGTACTGGACAAGGGCAGCATGCTCTAGTCCCTACACCTCCTGGTTTTGCAAAGAAGATGCGGCGCGCGCGCACACACTCATTACAGCGCCAACTGGAGAGCTCCTCGAGATCTTGAGTTTAGTGCACCTTTCGTATAGACAGTAGTAGGAAAGCTGAGGCCGAGATTAGTTTCTGGTATAGTATCGAAACGCGTAGTAGTTTTCCGGAGTAAGACTGTAAGATGTCATCCATGGTATTCATGTATGGATTAAAGTGATGTGCTCTCTTCTGTGTTTATATTCATAGCATGCATACTTTATACTAGATGACCAGGTATATTGTATTGTACCCCAGTTGGGGATTCTTACTGAGTAATTCGTTACTCACCCTTATTTTGTGGTTTTCCACAAGTAACCAGGGCGCGAGACAGGATGGCTGAAGGAGGAGCTGCGGATCATGGAATAATTGCTGTTTGAACTCTGAGTTTTAGGTTTATGTTTTGTTTTCCTCTGAATGCATGTAGTTGGGCACGGATCCCTTAGGATGTTTTTTGATCGTTTTTCTGGATTCTTACACTGTTGTAAACTGTTTGGGTTTTCTTGAATGATTTGAACAAATCTCTGATCAGAGTAAGTTTTAAATTGTATTTAGCTTGGAACAGGTGCTTGGAAACAAAGGAGGTTCGGTGACATTTTAAGTTTGATTTGAATGGATGTTTATCAGTTTTAGTTTTATTAAGAATCTGAAAAGTGATCTTGCATAATATTTTCTAAGTTTGTAAGCATTCATTGAGGTAAAGGCCTAGTTTAGGACCTCTTTCGGGTCGGGTCTTTACAGGATGGCTGAAGGAGGAGCTGCGGATCTTGGAATAACTGATGTCTTTAAACTCTGAGTTTATATTTATGTTTCTAGTTTATCCTCTGAATGCATATAGTTGGGCACGGAGCCGATGGGATGTTTTTTGATTGTTTTTGGATTCTGACATTGTTGTAAACTGTTTGTGGTTTGAAAAGTTTTGAATAAATCTCTTATCAGAGTATGTTTTAAACTTTATTTAGCTTGGAACAGGTGCTTGGATACCCGACTGGTTTTAGGACTTCTTATGCTTGTTGTTAAAGTGATTGTTTACAAGTTTTTTTTATTTTCATTCAGAATCTGGAAAGCAATCTTGCATATTATTTTTAAGTTTTAAAAACATGCATGGAGGTAAAGGCCTAGTTTAGGACCTCATTCAGGTCGGGTCTTTACATGAAACCACCTGATAGTCAAACTGAGCCAGAACTGAAAAAGCGGTCAAAACTAGCACCAAACAGTATAAAAAATGGATTCAGAGCATTGAACTTACCCAATAGGAAAGAACCTCAAAATTTGTGTCCTAGCAACTCCTCGTGCCTTCTTAAGATCGGCTTGAAGGACGGCAACCAGCTCGAGTCAAATATGGTCAACAGAGAAGTCAATGGGTCAACATTTTCTAATAACCAAACAATAACCCATAACCAAACAGCCTTTAAGCAGAATAGCTCATAAACCCATAGCCAACCACTACCTATTCATGACTTAGATAGTTCAACCCATCTAACCAAGCAGCCTAAATCCATAGCTTGAATACCCATAAATCAGCAACCAAAAAACCTTAATACTTCATTTAAATAACCCTAAACATTAATCCTAATAACCGTTACTCATCATTTAGATAACGCTACACCATTTACCAAATTCCACCATTCTTCAACCGTGGAAAGAAACTAAACCCATTTGAAACCTTAACTAAACGGAAAAGGAAAGAAACTCACTGAATACACTTTAGCGAAGGCAAGAAGAGCTCGCATCAGCAAAGCAGAACAAAGGTTGGCTCGACACCCCATTGCTACAACAGACGCTGACTCGTGGTGAATCTTCCCACTGGTAGCTTACGGTGCACTAAACCCACGAAGAAATCAACAACATTTTGCTTCTTGACAACCCACAACGACGAACCACATGGTAACAAACTCGCGCATGAGCTCAACTCTTCCTTAAGGGCTAAACTGGACAATGCGACTCAATGAGCAAACTCGTCGAGAAAAAATGGTGAAAGAGAGAGAGAGAGATGAATTCTAAGGTGGCTGCATAATAAACAAGGCCTAGGGTTCCTAGGCTACTATCAACTTTAAATAACCATAGCCAAAATACAAACATACCGTTTCTCTTCACCAAGATATGTCTATTCGTTTCACAAATTTTATTTTTCATCCAATTTGATTTTTCATTATTAAAGTCATTCAAGTAGTTATGGGAAGGGAAAAAGTGCTTCTCTACTACAAAATATGGAAAAAATTTCTGTTAGTTTGAGTTTTGTGTCGTTCTTGTTCTAGCATTGATTGGAGTTGTTAATAACTATATATATATAAAAAAAAAAGGGAAATTGAATTTTTTTAGCCAGGGTGACTTTTGATTGAAATTTACCATTTGATATGGAACAAAACGAATTAAGAACTTCAAAGATGAAGAGAACCAAACTGACACAATTTGAAGATATAGAGAGCCGAACATACACAACCACAAGATGTAGAGGGCAACTTGTAGATGAAGAGAGCCGAACTGACACATTTTGAAGATGTAGAGAGGCGCACTTCCACAATATTTAGATGTAGAGAGTTGTAGTGACACAATTTAAAGATCTAGAGGGGCGCACTCATCCACAGTTTGAAGATGGAAAGTCTAACTCTCATAGTTGAAGATTGAGAGAGTCGCAGGTTGTACGCTTCACTCTTCACCCAAAATCTCGCCGTGTACAACTTACCAACGTCTACCTTTCAAGGATACTTGTGGCATGCAATGAAAGTCATGGCACTCACGATTGTCATCAACATAATTCGACAATATGTATGATTATGAAAATAGATGTAAGGTTGATGAACGTACAGCGACGGACCACAAATCCCATGTCGAGAACGTGCCGACCACAAACCATGCACGTCGTTTACTAGCATCGTCTATTCGATCTCCATACCTCGTTTACGTCCATATAAAGCACCAAATCGTGCATCAAACAACATGCAAGTCCCCAGTGGGACATACAAACTACCATGCGAGACCAACTATGTCAATGAACATATAGTAGTTTACATATATCCAAATAATCAACAAAGGCTATATGCTTGACTAAGACATGATATCATTCATATATTGCATGCTAACGGTGTAATGATGTAACGGCCTGGAAAATTTCATCCCGGTCTTCCCGGGAGGCCCAGGGGCATTTTGGTAATTTTGGGTCGGGCCGACAGGGCCGGTTATGAAATTGTAAATTGCCGGAAAAATTATGAGTCGATTTGAATGGGATTGGGATTTTTGGTGAAGGCATTTGGGCTTGGGAAAAGGTAAAAATAAATAAGGAATTAAATAGCGCGTCGAGTGAGATTCGAGCCAGGGACGTGTCGCGTGCTAGGCAGGGGGTGCTGCCAGCCGAGCCACTGGGCGTCTTTGTGCTTCTAAACGCGCCAGCATCTCTATATCCTTGTTTTCGAAGGCGGGTGGTATAAAAGCAGAGCTCGCCCGAAGCTTCTTCTTCCTCGCTATTCTTCTTCGTTTCTCCTTCGACCGACCGACGATTTCCGGTGATTTCTTCTTTCTCCAGCTCCGATTCGATCGTGGTTGTCTTCCCCAGCTCAAAGGTCGATCCTTTTCCGGGCTGAAGGTAAGTTTTTCTTCCTTTCTTCCTCTCTTCTTCGATCCGAGCCCCCTGCTTCCGGGCTTCGTTTCCCGGCCGTGGTGAAGTGAATTTCTGGATGGTTTGTGTGCAGCTAGTGTAGGGGAGTTCACCATCAAAGAATCGCTAGTTGAATCCCCGTGGATCGCTCGATTTTGGGTTTTCTCCATCGCCCTGTTTGCGTGCTCGTCGCCGCTGCAGTTGCGCTGGCCTCGCCAAGACTGCGCGCGTGGCGCGCCTCGCGCCTCTGATCGCTCGCGCAGCAGAAGCAGCCCAATGCGCGCCGTGTCCGTGCGCGTCGTCGCGGAGACCGCGCGCCGAGCCGTGTCGCCAAGCCGCGTGCCCGCCGCCGTGTCGCGTGTCTGCCGCCGCGAGCGAGCCGCCAAGTAAGCCGAGCTAAGCCGAGCCGAGCCGCGCCGAGTCGAGTGAGAGCCGAGCCGAGCCTATTTATTTTATTTTATTTTATTATATTTAATTTAATTTAGAATTTTGTGTGTAATTGTGTTGTGATGGATAGGTTCTCGATAGCTAGTTCGGGTTCGCTCGCAGCTTAGGTTTTCGTGTCAATCGTCCCCGACCAAGGTAAGGATTTCTTACCGGAGTTGTGTGGACCCTGCGATATTATATGTGATTGCTGATTGATTGCTTGTTTGTGTTTATTGACATGCATAGCTAGGTACTCAACTCTGAATTCTCGATTAGCATGTTGTTCCTGATTAATTCTTATGTTAATCCATGCTAGGTTGTTCCTTTCTAGCATGCTCGTATCTGTTCCTTGCTTCGTAGTATCATGCTAGGCTCGTTGTATTCTTATTGAGCACGTATTGGATTTTATGGAATTGTTTGCTGTTTGCTAGGGCAGGTTAGAATTCCAGGTAGATAGCATCATCCGGGCCTGATGCATAAAGTTCCTTGCATCCATGGCAGGGACGTCGAGCAAGTCATTCCGTCCCTGGACCCCGTGCGGGATTAGCTAACCCAAGCGGTAGGCCCTGCAATCTTGGGTGAGGGTGGCAGTTGTTAATGCCCCAACGGTCTGGATGATGACTTGGCATTGCCTCGTCCCCGGCAGCCGGCATGTCCTCAACATGTTTGGCAGTAGCCCCTGATTGCCACCTGTTAAGGCAAGGACGACTTCCTGGTGTAAGCCTACCACGACCCGTTTCCTTGGCCCCAGGTGCGGTGGTTCAGGCTGACATAGTTTACGTGTCCAAGTCTCACACCCCTATGTTAGTGACACCAATCCAGAGATTTAGTTAGGCGTGGTGACTGGACATGGGCAGCTTGCCTCTAGACCCGACACCCCCCATAGTCTGCAGTAGCACGCGGTACATGCTTACGCTCATTACAGCGCCGACCGGAGAGCTCATTGGGATCTTGAGCCAGTGTACCTTTCGTCGACAGTAGACAGGCTGAGGCCGGGACTTGTTTCTCGTATAGGGCGACTTACGTATTGGACTGTGTGGTGATATTATTTCCGGACTAAGACCATAAATTGGCATCCGAGGCCCAAGTGTGGGCTAAGCTATGTGCTCTATTCTGTGTTTATATTCATAGCTTGCATACGCTCATCGAGATGACCATGTATATCGTATTGTACCCCGGTTGGGGATTCTTTCTGAGTAATTCGTTACTCACCCTTATTCTGTGACGGGCACGAATCCTGCTGTCATCTCTGACCATTTTATGGATTCCAGCATATTTGTACTTGTGGATTGTTTAAATGGTTTAAATAAATCTCTGATCAGAGTATGCTTTTAGAAATGTATGTTTTGGTTGTTGAATGTTTCTGTTTTTACTTGCGATCCGAAATTTCTTTTTCATAATGTCTTTTATTTTGAACACATGCATTGGGGTAAAGGCCCATTTAGAGCCCCTTTTGGGTCGGGTCTTTACAGGGTTGGATTGTGTGTTGATGCAGCACGGGAAGGTCATTGCTTATGCTTCCCGTCAGCTGAAGCCATATGAGCAGAATTATCCGACTCATGATATGGAGTTGGCAGCAGTGGTGTTTGCACTGAAGATTTGGAGGCATTACCTGTATGGTGAGCGGATCCAAATGTTTACCGATCACCAGAGCCTTAAGTATCTGTTTACTCAGAAGGAGTTGAATATGAGACAGAGGAGATGGTTAGAGTTAGTGAAGGATTATGACTGCGAGATTCTGTACCATCCAGGTAAAGCCAATGTTGTAGCCGATGCTCTGAGTAGGAAGACGTCACACTCCGCGGTGTTGTTGAGTTCCCAGCCCAGATTACAGAGAGAGTTCGAGCGGGTGAGATTGCAAAGTGTTGTTGGGTGAAGTTATTGCGAGTAGCTCGATTGGATGATCCACCATCGATTAGACAGCAGATTATTGATAGTCAGTTGAGTGACCCCGCACTTAAAAGATTATTTGACAGAGTTAGTGCTGATGGAGATTTTGATTTTGTGTATTCACCAGTCAGTGGGCTGAAGTACAGAGGCCGGTTGTGTGTTCCGAATGTCGCAGGATTGCGAACAGAGTTGCTCTCATAGGCCCACAGTTCTCCGTTTGCTTGGCACCCTGGGGGTACCAAGATGTATCAGGATCTTAAGCAGACATTCTGGTGGATGGGTATGAAAAGAGATATTGCAGAGTTGTCAGTCGGTGTTGCACTTTTCAGCAAGTGAAGGCACCCAGGCAGAGACCAGCCGGTTTGTTGCAGCCGCTGAGTGTGCCTCAGTGGAAATGGGAAGAGATCTCCATGAACTTTATTTCTGGTTTGCCGAGGACCCCGAGGAAGTTCTCTCAGATTTGGGTGATAGTCGATCGATTGACTAAGAGCGCACACTTCATTCCAGGTAGAGACACTTATACCGTGGAAGCAAAGGGCTAGATTGTTTTTGGAGCAGATCATTTGTTATCACGATGTGCCTGTGAGGATTGTGTCTGACCGTGATTCGAGGGCTTGTGTGTTGGAATTTCCCCAGCGCTTGGGACCAAGACTGTGATTCGATGGAGTTTGCATATAACAACGATTATCGATCGGCGATCTGATGGCTCCATTCGAGGCTTTATAGGGTAAGCGTTGCCTATCTCCTGTGTTCTGGGAAGAGGTTGGTGATAGACAGGTTTTGGGTCCCGAGTTGCTGCAGTTGACCAATGGTGCCGTGCAGAAGATTAGAGCTCGTATGTTGACAGCTCAGAGCAAACAGAAGAGTTGCGTCGATGTTCGGCATCGGGGTTTGGAGTTTGAGGTTGGTCAACATGTATTCCTAAAGGTCGCACCGATGCGAGGTGTTTTGAGGTTTGGCAAGCGTGGAAAGCTAAGTCCCCGTTTTGTTGGTCCGTTTGAGATTCTGGAGAGGATTGGCAGAGTCGCTTATCGGTTGGCTCTACCTCCGTCATTGTCAGCGGTGCACAGTGTATTTCATGTTTCGATGTTGAGGCAGTATGTGCTGGACCCATCGCACATTGTGGACTTTGAGCCGTTGCAGCTGAATGAGGATTTGAGCTTCGAGGAAAAGCCAGTGGGGATTCTTGCTTTTGAGACAAAGACACTGCGTAATCGTGAAATCCGGCTGGTAAAGGTTCAGTGGAAGAGTCAGAGTTCAGAGGAAGCCACTTGGGAGCGGGAGGATGAGATGAGATTGCAGTATCCCGAGCTGTTCCAATCTTAAGTGACTTTCGAGGACGAAAGTCTTATAAGGGAGGAGTATTGTAACGGCCCGGAAAATTTCATCCCGGTCTTCCCGGGAGGCCCAAGGGCATTTTGGTAATTTTGGGTCGGGCCGACAGGGCCGGTTTTGAAATTGTAAATTGCCGGAAAAATTATGAGTCGATTTGAATGGGATCGGGAATTTTGGTGAAGGCATTTGGGCTTGGAAAAAGGTAAAAATAAATAAGGAATTAAAAAGCGCATCGAGTGAGATTCGAGCCAGGGACGTGTCGCGTGCTAGGCAGGGGGCGCTGCCAGCCGAGCCACTAGGCGTCTTTGTGCTTCTAAACGCGCCAGCATCGCTATATCCTTGTTTTCGAAGGCGGGTGGTATAAAAGCAGAGCTCGCCCGAAGCTTCTTCTTCCTCGAGTTTCTTCTTCGTTTCTCCTTCGACCGACCGCCGATTTCCAGCGATTTCTTCTTTCTCCAGCTCCGATTCGATCGTGGTTGTCTTCCCCAGCTCAAAGGTCGATCCTTTTCCAAGGCTGAAGGTAAGTTTTTCTTCCTTTCTTCTTCTCTTCTTCGATCCGAGCCCCCTGCTTCCGGGCTTCGTTTCCCAGCCGTGGTGAAGTGAATTTCTGGATGGTTTGTGTGCAGCTAGTGTAGGGGAGTTCACCATCAAAGAATCGCTCGTCGAATCCCCGTGGATCCCTCGATTTTGGGTTTTCTCCATCGCCCTGTTTTCGTGCTCTGTCGCTGCGCAGTGTCGCCGAGCCTCGTCGCACACCGCGCGCGCGCCCTCGCTCCTCTGCATCGCTCGCGCGCAGAAGCAGCCCCAGCGCCGTGTCACGTGTCCTGCTGCCGAGCCGAGCCGCCAAGCCGAGCTGAGCCGAGCCGAGCCGAGTGGCGCCGAGCCGAGTGAGAGCCGAGCCGAGCCTATTTATTTTATTTTATTTTATTATATTTAATTTAATTTAGAATTTTGTGTGTAATTGTGTTGTGATGGATAGGTTCTCGATAGCTAGTTCGGGTTCGCTCGCAGCTTAGGTTTTCGTGTCAATCGTCCCCGACCAAGGTAAGGATTTCTTACCGGAGTTGTGTGGACCCTGCGATATTATATGTGATTGCTGATTGATTGCTTGTTTGTGTTTATTGACATGTATAGCTAGGTACTCAATTCTGAATTCCCGATTAGCATGTTGTTCCTGATTAATTCTCATGTTAATCCATGCTAAGTTGTTCCTTTCTAGCATGCTCGTATCTGTTCCTTGCTTCGTAGTATCATGCTAGGCTCGTTGTATTCTTATTGAGCACGTATTGGATTTTATGGAATTGTTTGCTGTTTGCTAGGGCAGGTTAGAATTCCAGGTAGATAGCATCATCCGGGCCTGATGCATAAAGTACCTTGCATCCATGGCAGGGACGTCGAGCAAGTCATTCCGTCCCTAGACCCCGTGCGGGATTAGCTAACCCAAGCGGTAGGCCCTGCAATCTTGGGTGAGGGTGGCAGTTGTTAATGCCCCAACGGTCGGGATGATGACTTGGCATTGCCTCGTCCCCGGCAGCCGGCATGTCCTCAACATGTTTGGCAGTAGCCCCTGATTGCCACCTGTTAAGGCAAGGACGACTTCCTGGTGTAAGCCTACCACGACCCGTTTCCTTGGCCCCAGGTGCGGTGGTTCAGGCTGACAAAGTTGACGTGTCCAGGTCTCACACCCCTATGTCAGTGACACCGATCCAGAGATTTAGTTAGGCGTGGTGACTGGACATGGACAGCTTGCCTCTAGACCCGGCACCCCCCATAGTCTGCAGTAGCACGCGGTACATGCTTACGCTCATTACAGCGCCGATGGAGAGCTCATCGGGATCTTGATCCAGTGTACCTTTCGTCGACAGTAGACAGGCTGAGGCCGGGACTTGTTTCTCGTATAGGGCGACTCACGTATTGGACTGTGTGGTGATATTATTTCCGGACTAAGACCATAAATTGGCATCCGAGGCCCAAGTGTGGTCTAAGCTATGTGCTCTATTCTGTGTTTATATTCATAGCTTGCATACGCTCATCGAGATGACCATGTATATCGTATTGTACCCCGGTTGGGGATTCTTACTGAGTAATTCGTTACTCACCCTTATTCTGTGGTTTTCCACAGGTAACCGTGGTGCACGACAGGATGCCTGAAGGAGGAGTTGTGATCATGGGGCCCAGTCTTCCAACTCTGATTTTTGTATTATGACTCTTTATGTTTTGTTTCCCTTGAATGCATGTAGCCGGGCATGGAGCCCTAGGATGTTTTGTAAATGTTTGTGGATTCCAGCATTTTGTATCTGAACAGGTTTTGAACGGTTTTTAGTAAATCTCTGATCAGAGTAAACGTTGGAAATGTATTTATCATGGAACATGTGCTTGGAAACAGGGACAGGTTCTAGGGAAATTGTCTAGTTTTTAAAGGGGTTATTTTGGATGTTTTTGTTTTAATTGGAATCCGAAATCATGTCTGTTTAAATGTCCTTTACTTTGAATGCATGCATTGGGATAAGGGCCCATTTACTGCCCCATTCGGGTCGGTCCCTTACAAATGAATACAAGCAACGAACAACACAGATTATGCCACATAAACAAGTTAGTGCTACGGTCAATCTAACATATCTAATAGCCACGAGCCTCAAGAAGGGGTCACGGGTCCTTTACCTATCCAAATCCACTAGCTGCTCTCTCGAAGCTTATTGAAACCACCTGATAGTCAAACTGAGCCAGAATAGAAAAAGCGGTCAAAACTAGCACCAAAGAGTATAAAAAATGGATTCAGAGCATTTAACTTACCCAATAGGAAAGAACCTCAAAATTCTTGTCCTGGCAACTTCGCGTGCCTTCTTAAGATCGGCTTGAAGGACGACAACCAGCTCGAGTCAAATATGGTCAACAGAGAAGTCAATGGGTCAACATTTTCTAATAAACAAACAATAACCCATAACCAAACAAGCCTTTCACCAAATAGCTCAGAAACCAAAGCCAAATCCATAGCTTGAATACCCATAAATCGACTACCAAAAACATTAATACTTCATTTAAATAACCCTAAACATTAAACCTAATAGCCCTTAATCATCATTTAGATAACGCTACACCATTAACCAATCTCCACCCTTCTTCAACCTTGGAAAGAAACTAAACCCATTTGACACCTTAACTAAACAGAAAAGGAAAGCAACTCACATGATAACACTCTAGCGAAGGCAAGAAGAGCTCGTACACGTGAAAGCAGTACAAAGGTTGTAGCTACACCCATTGCTACGGCATACGACGAACTCCTCAAGGCGAATCTTCCTGCCGTGAGCTTACGGTGCACTAAACCCACGCAGAAATTGACAACATTTTGCTTCTTGCGAACCCACAACGACGAACCACATGGTAACAAACTCGCGCGAGCTCAACTCTTCCTTAAGAGCTAAACCAGACGATTTAACTCGTCTACACTACCTTCAAAGAATAATGCGACTTCGGTGAGCAAACTCGTCGGGAAAAAAGCGTGAGAGAGAGAGAGACGAATTCTAAGGTGGCTGCATAATAAACAAGGCCTAGGGTTCCTAGGCTACTATTAACTTTAAATAACCATAGCCAAGACAAACATACCCTTTCTCTTCACCAAGATGTGTTTGTTAGTTTCACAAATTTTATATTTCATCCAATTTGATGCTTCATTATTAAAGTCATTCAAGTAGTTATGGGAAGGAAAACTCGCTTCTACTATAAAATATGGAAAAGGTTTCTGTTAGTTTGAATTTTGTGTCGTTCTTGTTTTAGCATTGATTGGAGTTGTTAATAACTATATATAAAAAAAAAAAAAAAAAAGGGAAATTGAAATTTTTTAGCTAGGGTGACTTTTGATTGAAATTTACCAATTGATACGGAACAAAACGAATTAAGAACTTCAAAGATGAAGAGAACCAAACTGACACAGTTTGAAGATATAGAGAGCCGAACATACACAACCACAAGATATAAAGGGCAACTTATAAATGTAGAGAGCCGAACTGACACATTTTGAAGATGTAGAGAGGCTCACTTCCACAATTTGAAGATATAGAGAGCTGTAGTGCCACAATTTAAAGATCCTGAGAGGCCCACTCATCCACAGTTTGAAGATGGAAAGTCTAACTCACATAGTTGAAGATTGAGAGAGTCGCATGTTGTACGTTTCACTCTTCAGCCAAAATCTAGCCGTGTACAACCTACCAACGTCTACCTCTCAAGGCTACTTGTGGCATGCAATGAAAGTCACAGCGCTCACGATTGTCTTCAACATAATCCGACAATATGTATAATTATGAAAATAGATGTAAGGTTGATGAAGATTTTTTAAATTTTTTTTATTTATCCTTGAATTTGTAGGACTAAAAAATCATTTTGATTTGGTTGAATCATGATAAGATTTTTTTTTTTTTTTTTTAGTTATAATGAATTTAGAATTTAGAATATGACTATTTAATAAACCAATATAATATGATTTGTTTTCTCCATTTACTTGGCACACAGAGGTAAAAAGATGTATGAGGATCTCAAGCAGACTTTCTGGTGGAGTAATATGATAACGGTCATAGCAGAGTTTGTTAGCCGGTGTCTCGCTTGTCATCAAGTGAAGGCTCCTAGACAAAACCTCGCAGGGTTGTTGCAGCCACTGAGCTGGCCTTAGTGGAAGTGGGAAGAGATCTCCATGGATTACATTTCTGGAATGTCGAGGACACCGAGAGGGTTTACTCAGATCTGGGTGATTGTCGATCGTTTGACTAAATGTGCACAGTTCATTCCTGGTAGAATCATTTATACCGTGGAACAGTGAGCTCAGCTATTCTTGGAGCAGATTGTTCCGTACCATAAGGTACTAGTTAAGATTGTATCTGATCGAGATTCCCGTTTCACTTCCCGATTCTAGAGGGCACTTCAGAAAGGGTTGGGTGTTGAGTGTTGTTTCAGTACCGCGTTCCACCCTCAGACCGATGGACAGACAGAGAGGGTGAACCAGATTTTGGAAGACATGTTGCGTGCTGCACAGACTTGATTTCTTGGGTAGTTGGGACCAATATTTGTATTTGATGGAGTTTCCTTACAACAACAGGTATCGAGCGACAATTCAGTTGGTGTCGTTTGAGGCTTTGTAGGGTAAGCGTTGTAGGTCTCCAGTATTTTATGAAGAGGTTGGTGACACACAAGTTCTGGGTCTCGAGTTGCTTTAGATGACTAATGATGCAATGTAGAAGATCCAGGCTTGTATGTTGACAGCGCATAGAAGACATTAGAGTTGCATCGATCTAAGGCGTAGAGACCTAGAGTTTGAGGTGGTTCCTAAAGGTAGCACCGAGGCGTGGAATTTTAAGGTTTGGTACGAGGGGGAAGTAAAGTCCCAGGTTTGTGGGACCTTTTGAGATCCTTGAGCCGATCGGTCCAGTGGCATACCGATTGGTCTTGCCCCCATATTTTAGACTTTTTTTATATGTTCATAGCTCAAATTTCTTTTGTCTTAGTTGAGCTCTAAATACACATGTGTATGTATTTTTTTTTTCAGTTTAACAATATACATGATGTATGTGGGGGTGGAGAAGTCAAATTGTTTTCTCTTCGAGGAAAATATGTAATTTTGATGAGTGGAATTATGTTGAGATTGACTAAACTAAATGTACTAATCACAGTTACAAGGTCATAAAAATTGAAACTCATCTACTCCCAAATATAGTTAGACTAAAAATTTCTCATAATATTGTTCATCTTTGGTTGTAATAAAAGAAAACTGGAATACAAACAGAGTGTAACGGCCCAGGTTTTCATCCCGGTCTTCGAGGTATGCCCTGGGGGTATTTTGGTAATTTGGTCGGGCCGTCAGGGCCGTTTATGTCTTTTTCCAGTTGCTAAAATTATTGGATGGTATTATGTAAGTTTTTGAGGCTTTGTGGATGGGTTTGAGCATGGATAGATGCAAAAGTAAAAATATAGGAAATTTATGTTGCAGTTGGGATTCGAACCCGGTCTCCGGAAAGCTCGTGAGGAGGCGTGCGCTTGAGCTATGGAGAGCTCTTGTTACTCTTTCCGCGTCATATCTTAGTTACCCTTGGATCTTTGGAGTTTTGTGCATTTGGTTAAATGAAAAGAAATTAGGTTTTGTGTTTTCTCCCCCAAAACTCCATGGCCGCCCAACCCCTCTTCTCTCCCAAGCCCCTTGCCGTGATTTTCTTCCCTTGCGGCCGAGCGCTGCTCCGGCCAGCCAAGCGACCCACCGAGCAGCCTGGCCGAGCAGCCCACCAGATCGCACCAAAGAATTTCAGCGCCAAAGAAGAAGCGCCAGACGCCTCAGCGCCCAAAGCAGACGCAGCCAGCGCCCAGCCGCCGCAGCCGCCAGCAGAGGCGTCGCGAAGACTGGGCCCAGCGTCCGTCGCGTCGCGCCGCAGCCGCCAGATCGCACCGCTCGCCGCGCGCGCGCCAGCCGCTCGCCATCGCCAGCCGAAGCTCGCGTCCGCATCGCAGCCCGAGCGCCCGTCGTCGCGTCGCGCGCGCCCGCGCGCCCTCTCGCTCTGCGCGCGCTGCCCGCGCGCGTGCCCTCCCTGCGCGCGCTCGCGCTTAGCGCGCCATCCGCGCCCAGCGCTGTCCGTGCGCGCAGGCAGCAGCGCGCCGATGTGCGCCCATTTGCCGCCATCAGCGCCGTGTGCGCCATTTGCCGCCCATCATCGCGCCATCCGCGCCAAAGAAGACCAGCCCCACCGTGCCGCCTCGCCCGTCCGTGTGTCACCAGATCGCGTGAGTTGCTTTGAGCCGAGCCCTATTTATTTTATTATATTTAAGCCTTTAGAGTGTGATTATCATTGTTTTTGTTAGGTTCTCGGTAGCTAGCTCTGGTTCGATCGCAGCTTAGGATTTTGTGTGTAGTTGCCTCCCGGCTGTAAGGATTTCTTACCGGAGTTGTGTGGACCCTGCGATGTTCTATGTGATTGTTGTTTGTATGTTTGTTTGTGATTATCAGCATGTATAGTTTAGGTGCTCTGCTCAATTCGACTAGCATGACTTCGTATGTTGTTCTCTCATGTTAGCCCATGCTAGGTTGTTCCGTTCTAGCATGCTCATATCTGTTCTTGCTTCGTAGTACCATGCTAGGTTCGTTGTATCTCGTTGAGCACGTTTTGGATTGTATTGGATTGTATGTTATTGATATGATAGGTTAAAGTGTAGGTAGGTAGCATCATCGGGCCCGATGCATAAAGTATCTTGCATCCATGGCGTGGACGCCGAGACGCTTCTCCGTCCCCGACCCCGTAAGGGTTTAGCTAACCCGACCGGTAGGGCCCCGCAATCTTGGGTGAGGGTGGCGATCGTTAAATGCCCCAACGGTCGGGATGATGACTTGGCATTGCCTCGCCCCCGACAATCGGCACGTCCTCGGCGTGTTCGGCCGTAGCCCTTGATTGCCACTGTTAGGGCATGGACCGCTTCGGTGTAAGCCTACCACGACCGGTTCCTTAGCCTCAGTGCGGTGGTTCAGCCGACATAGTTCACGTGTCCGTGTCTCACACCCCTATGTCGCTGACACCGATCCCAGATTTAGTTAGGCGTGGTGGATCGGACATGGGCGGCTTGCCACTAGACCCGGCACCCCATAGTTCGCAGAGAGCACGGTGCATGCTTACGCTCATTACTTACGCCGACCGGAGAGCTCCTCGGGATCTTGAGCTAGTGTACCTTTCGTATCGACGAGAGAGACAGCCGAGGCCGAGACTTGGTTCTCGTATAGGGCGTATTGTGTGGTGTGGATTATTCCGGACTAAGACCCCGAGTTGGCATCCGAGGTCCAAGTGTGGACTTAAGCTATGTGCTCTATTATGTGTTTATGTTCACAAAGCTTGCATACACTCATCTAGATGACCATGTGCATCGTATTGTACCCTGGCGGGGATTCTTCTTGAGTAACTCGTTACTCACCCTTACTTATCTTTCGGGTAACCATGGCGCGAGGCGGGATGGTCAAGGAGGAGCTATGATCATGGGAACGCGTCGTGCCTCTCGACTTTTTATTTCTATGACTCTTGTCTTTCATTTTCCCCTGAATGCATGTAGCACGACACGAGCCCTAGGATGTTTTCTCAATGATTTTGTGGATTCCCGCTTTATTGAATTTGAGGATGTTTCAAATGTTTTAATAAATCTCTCGATCGAGTGTACGTTTTGGAAATGTATTTGCCTTGAAAAATGAGTTTCAAGCAAACTATATTGATTCTCGATTGAACCTTGATTGTTTTGTTTTAATTGGGAATCTAAAAACTTATTTGCATATTATCCTTTCCTTTGAATGTATGCATTGGGGTAAAGGCCTATTTAGAGCCCCTTTTGGGTCGGGTCTTACCGGTTGGTATCAAAGCTCGAGTCATAGACTTTGTAGACTGACCTTTTGTTGTAGGTCGTCTTTCCCATGATCACCGGCACTCCGACAGTCATCAGGTACGCCTAAGTTTTCTGTTTTAGAAAAGGGTTAAGAATTTACAATACCTTTCATCTAGTGTATGCCTTGTGTAGTGTTGTGGAGCGAGACGAGCGGTGTTCGACTCGTTGTTGGTTTGGGCTTAGTGAGCCATCATGCCAACTTTCTCAGCATGATGCGAGCGATTTTGTTTAGCGACTTGTTGAGGTATCCAGATAGATCCGGATGCCCTGGGACATCGTTCTAGAGGGAGGCAGAGCTTAGACTTCCGTTGGCCATTTGTGGCCCAGTTGCTGCTTTTCCCCTAGTGAGAGGGTGGTGGTGCTTCGTGCAGATCGCCAGTATGTTGATCGCACCTGCAGGAGCAGGCGCTTGGCATGTCCAACCGAGGAGTTGGACAGATCGTGTTGATGTTGAGGCCGCGTCCAGGGTTGTTAGGCCCGCATGCCAGATTTGGCCCCGGCAGTTGAGTTGCCTAGAGGAGGGGGTAGAGGCTAGCAGCGCCTCAGAGTGAGACTCCTTGAGCAGAGTGTGCTCCAGCCATGAGAGATTTGATGGCGTGTCTTTAGCTATCGAGAGAGCGGAGACCTGTGCGCAGATTTGTAGCGCGTAGTGAGGAGTCCCGGGCACAGATAGCCCAGCTGACAGAGTTTGTTTCAGCATTTTTTCCCCCAGTAGCTCTTGTAGCCCCGGAGGTTCCCGGGAGGGCATGATCAGCAGGTTTATTCAGATGAGTTTGTTGGCGTTGTTGGAGACGCCCAGGTTGGCAAATGGATGCCCAGAGAGCTCGATGTTTTAGTAAGTCCCACCGATAGTAGTAAAGTAGTTGGCTGAGTTTGAGTTTAGCATCCGTGTGTGGGATGCCCCGCTGCATTCAAAGGCCGAGGTGTGCCGCTCTGTCTTTGTTTGGTTCATCGATGGTGGTGGAAATCCCTTGTGAGAGGTGGTCTAGCGAGTCTCCACCACGCCGCCCGATTGTTTGGCAAGTTGCCGTGTTAGTGGCTTGAGGCGGATGAAGGGTCATCTTTGCCCCCTTGCGAGCCTGTTGTTGTTTAACAGCCCCGCTTCCTCAGATGTTGATTTGGTAGTAGTAGCACTTGAGGTGCATTGGTTGGTGTGCCACTTTGGCACTAAGTCTGGTTCAGGCTTGAGTTTGGCTTGGCATAGCAGATGGTTCTATGCCGTCCGGAGTTCAGCACACTTCTTTAGCCATTGGATCCATTTATGGAAAATGCACTTGTTTAGGTCGTGCAAGAGGGCTAGTTCAGTGGTAGTTGAAGGACCACAAGTGAAAGGATGTTCGAGAGGAGCTGGAGCCTCTTCCCAGTGTTACTGGGGGTCGAGTAAGTCAGCAGGTTGGCGGCTGGCAAGTGTTAGTGCGTGTGAGTCTCACGCTAGTGCTAAGGCCAAGAGATCTTTGTGGTTGGTAGTGCGGTCCACTACCTTCGGGTGCCTAAACCTGAGTTGAGTGAGCATTGTAGATGCGAGTTCGGTCCAGCAGGGGAACCATGAGTTGGATGCCCGTGAGATGAGTTGGATGCTCTCGAGATGAGTTGGATGCTTATGAGGCGAGTTGGATGCTTTTGAGGCAAGATGAGCAGATACCTTGCGAGAGGTTTTGGATGCCTTAGGGGTAAGCACCCTTGGTAGAGGCTTGGTACAAAGTAAGTTTGGTTTGGCATGATTATGCTTTGGTAGAGCAAGGTTGCCTCAGCTTCGAGTATCGTGTAGATATGGAACTTTTGGTGTTCCTTGGATTGTTTGTATCATTTGCCGGGAGTTATCGTTGCTTTGTGGAAAAGCGCTTGTTAGTCTTGGATCTCTAAAGGAAGGTTGGGAGTTGTGCACACAAGTGTGTTTTGTGTGGTTCGTTCCGTGGCGAGAGTTTCAGATCCATGTAGGGTTTGCTTTGGAGATCTCGTGCTCAGTTCCTTGAGAAGTTGGACTCGTGTGGTTGTTGTAAGGCTTTGGTTGAGGTGGTAAGGATACCGTGCTCGTGGTATCAAGTTGTTGCTTAGGCAAGATTTGTTAAGTTAGGCCTAAGCTTGGTTGGCGGATCTTCTTGTTGATCGTTGGTTGGAGTTTAGTTGGAAACCGAACAAGAGCGGTGGTAGCTAAGCCGCGTGGTTTCTGATCGTCATGGCTAAGAGAGTTGTTCGGATCCTTCCTTGGGTAGAAGTTATGTTGTGGCCGATGTTTTGAGTAGGAGGATGACGCATTCTGTAGCGTTTCGAGTCCTCTAGGTTCCCAAGGAGTTGGAGTTGGCCAGCATGGTTGGGATGCTGGAAATTGGAGTTGTTTGTTCAGGCAGTTGTCTGTTAGATCGTATGTCGGCAGTGTGTGTGTCGAGGGTTGCCGAAGAACCCTAGGTTGTGGAGAGCCTCTCAGAGCTCGGTCAGCCCAGCCTAGTGAGTTTGGTTGGCTAGCTGGAGGCGTGTAGTTTGTAGCCTCGGTGGAGTTGCTGCTTGATCTTGGTAGACTAGCAAGCTAGTGTTTGTTTGGAGTAAAGTCCGGAGTGGTTTCGGTGTGGTGGCAAGTTGATGCTTGGTGTTGACCAAGGTGTGGAATGGAGTTGTTAGAGTTTAGTTTTGCTCGTGGGGGCGAGTGGTTTGTACCATGTTGGTTGTTTTTCATGTTTCCAGGATGTTGAGTTGCCCCGTTTGGCATTTGGAGGTTCAGTCTGAGATGGACCCTTGTTACGCCCCGTGAGATTAGATGTTGTTGCTCTGGTGGAGCAAGACAGTGAGCGTATGTGGAGTTCTCTGTCCGTTGGTTGTCTGCTTGTAAGAGCCGTTTCCTTCGGGGAGTTGTCAGGTTACTCCCTTGGTCTTGAAGTTAATGGTGGAAGCGCTAGCTTGAAGGAAAAGTTTGTTGGGTTTTGCTTGGAAGTAGTCGTTTGTCCGATTAAGCGGATTCTTGGATGGTGTTCTAGAGGCCGCAGATAAAGGTTGTTCTGCCCTCTTGTGAGTGTTTGGCCAAGATTTGGTTCGTTTGTTGTTTCGAGAGCTAGTTCGGTTCTAGCTGAGGGGGTTGCCCCGAGGGCTTGGTCCTAGTCCATAAGTTTTGGGAGTTGACCCCTTCCCTCAGCAGTTGAGCAAGTCTTTGTTTTTTTGGTTTGGTGGTCCGATTGGTTGAGTTTTCTCTTGGGTGTTGCTTCCAAGAGAGTTGGTTGTCGTTGCCTTGGGTTTGAGCAAGTCGGCGAGCGTGTGTGGAGTTCACGCCATCCGAGTTTGCTTCTTTGGGAAGTCGTTTCCCGTTTGGCGTGAGTCACTTAGCTCCCGAGTTGTGTAGTCGATCAGTAGTAGCGCAATGTCACCCCAATGAGAGGGTCCTCGCTTTGTGTTGTTAGCAAGCAAGAGTTGTTTGTTCCCGCAAGGGCGGATGCCACCAAGAAGAGTTGAGTTGTTTCGGCAAGTTGTTGGTTCTTTGGGGATTGAAGATTTCCTTTCCCTCTAGCCTCTGTGGTGGTTGAGTTGCTCATTGGATGCCGGCCTCGAGTGATAGCTTGCGAGGTAGTCTTGCGGATTCGTGTGGCCCGAGATCCGTAAGCTTTGAGGTTGTCGTTATCCGCTTTCCTTGTGAGGTTTTGGGAGTGGAGCTTCGGTTGGAAGATGAGTTAGGCTTAGGCTTAAAGGGAAGTCCTTTGAGTAGCGGTTGAATTTTAAGAGTTGAGTAGTAGCTTGAGGCAGCGTTGCTCGTTATAAGTTTGGGTTGAGTTCTCCGAGCAAGCCCTTCTCGGGCTTTGTTCCTAGTTGTTGTGAGTTCCCAGTTGGCGTTAGTAGAGCGTTTGAGTGAGTTGGCACAGAGGTGCCGTGGCATTGGTTGGTAAAGTCGTTGAGGCTGTTTGTTTTCCTCAAGGTGTTGTGTCGCAGATAGCTGCGTGATGGTTTAGTCCTTGCTTGCTTCCGAGTTTTCCTTGAGAGGAATGTTGGATGTTCCTTGCTCGGCGATTTTCTCCTTAAGATGGTTGCTTAAGTGTTGTGGTCGTGTTCTAGTTGGAGAAGTTTGTCTTTTTGGATCGATCGCTTGATTGGTGGTTCGTTTGTATCTCGTTAAGAAATTGTGAGTCAAGGTTTGAGGTTTGTTGGTCTTTTGTGAAGTAAGAGTAGGCCGTTTAGTTTTGGAATCTGGAAGGTTGGTTGTTTGGCCTTGATTTGTTGTAGGGTTGAGTTTGTTTGTTGACAGCTGTGCACAGTGTTTTTTTTTTTTTATATGTATCGATGTTGGGGCAGCATGTGCCGGACCCATTGTTCATTGTGGACTTTGAGCCTTTGCAGCTGATTGAGGTTTGAACTTCAAGGGAAGCTTTGTGAGTATTCTGGTCTTTGAGACATAGACGTTGCATAATCGTGGGATCCGTTTGGTGAAAGTTCGAGTGGAGGAGTCGAGAGTTCAGAGGAGGCGCTTGTGAGCGGGGAAGACGGGATGAGATTGCAGTATCCTGTGCTGTTTCAGTCTTAAGGACTTTCGAGGACGAAAGTCATAAAAAGGAGGGAATATTGTAACGGCCCAGGTTTTCATCCCGGTCTTCGAGGTATGCCCTGGGGGTATTTTGGTAATTTGGTCGGGCCG
The DNA here is from genome assembly GCA_036507275.1 of Sicyos edulis. Lineage (NCBI taxonomy): Eukaryota > Viridiplantae > Streptophyta > Magnoliopsida > Cucurbitales > Cucurbitaceae > Sicyos > Sicyos edulis. The sequence goes on along the minus strand of CM071846.1, from coordinate 51,338,135 downwards.
TCAGGGCCGTTTATGTCTTTTTCCAGTTGCTAAAATTATTGGATGGTATTATGTAAGTTTTTGAGGCTTTGTGGATGGGTTTGAGCATGGATAGATGCAAAAGTAAAAATATAGGAAATTTATGTTGCAGTTGGGATTCGAACCCGGGTCTCCGGGAAAGCCTGTGAGGAGGCGTGCCAGTTGAGCTATGGAGAGCTCTTGTTACTCTTTCCGCGTCATATCTTAGTTACCCTTGGATCTTTGGAGTTTTGTGCATTTGGTTAAATGAAAAGAAATTAGGTTTTGTGTTTTCTTCCCCAAAACTCCATGGCCGCCCAACCCTCTTCTCTCCCAAGCCCCTTGCCGTGATTTTCTTCCCCTTGCAGCCCAGCGCTGTTCCGCCAGCCAAGCGCCACCTGAGCAAAGCGGCCGTCAGCAGCCAGCCCAGATCGCACCAAAGAGCTCAGCGCCAAAGAAGAAGCGCCCAGACGCCCAGCGCCAAAGAGACGCAGCCCCAGCGCCCGAGCCGTCGCAGCCGCCAGCAGAGGCGTCGCAGAAGACCGATCCGCGCGTCCGTCGCGTCGCAGCCGCCGCATCGCGCACCGTTCGCCGCGCGCGCCGCGCCAGCGCCGCCATCGCCGGCCGAGCTCGCTTCGCATCGCGCCCGAGCGCCCGTCGTCGCGTCGCGCGCGCGCGCCCCTCTGCGTCTGCGCGCGTCGCCGTCGCGTGCCGTCCCAGCCAGCGTCGCGCGCTAGCGCGCCATCCGCGCCCAGCGCGCTGTCGTGCGCGCAGCCAGCGCCAGATGTCGCCCATTTGCCGCCCATCAGCGCCCAGTGTGCGCCCATTTGCCGCCCATCAGCGCCCATCCGCGCCCAGCAGCAGCCCCACCGTGCTGCCTGCCCGTCCGCGTGTCAGCCGCATCGCGTGAGTTGCTCCCGAGCCGAGCCCTATTTATTTTATTATATTTAAGCCTTTAGAGTGTGATTATCATTGTTTTTGTTAGGTTCTCGGTAGCTAGCTCGGGTTCGATCGCAGCTTAGGATTTTGTGTGTAGTTGCCTCCCGGCCAGGTAAGGATTTCTTACCGGAGTTGTGTGGACCCTGCGATGTTCTATGTGATTGTTGTTTGTATGTTTGTTTGTGATTATCAGCATGTATAGTTTAGGTGCTCTGTTCTGAATTCCTGACTAGCATGACTTCGTATGTTGTTCTCTCATGTTAGCCCATGCTAGGTTGTTCCGTTCTAGCATGCTCATATCTGTTCTTGCTTCGTAGTACCATGCTAGGTTCGTTGTGTATCGTTGAGCACGTTTTGGATTGTATTGGATTGTATGTTATTGATATGATAGGTTAAAGTGTAGGTAGGTAGCATCATCGGGCCTCGATGCATAAAGTATCTTGCATCCATGGCGGGGACGTCGAGACGATTCTCCGTCCTCGACCCCGTAAGGATTTAGCTAACCCGACCGGTGAGGCCCCGCAATCTTGGGTGAGGGTGGCGGATCGTTAAATGCCCCAACGGTCGGGATGATGACTTGGCATTGCCTCGCCCCTCGACGATCGGCACGTCCTCGGCGTGTTCGGCCGTAGCCCTTGATTGCCACTGTTAGGGCATGGACCGCTTCTGGTGTAAGCCTACCACGACCGGTTCCTTAGCCTCAGTGCGGTGGTTCAGCCGACATAGTTCACGTGTCAGTCTCACACCCCTATGTCGGTGACACCGATCCAGAGATTTAGTTAGGCGTGGTGGATGGACATGGGCGGCTTGCCACTAGACCCGGCACCCCATAGTCTGCAGTGAGCACGCGCGGTGCATGCTTACGCTCATTACAGCGCCGACCAGGAGAGCTCCTCGGGATCTTGAGCTAGTGTACCTTTCGTATCGACGATGTGAGAGCAGTGAGGCCGAGACTTGGTTCTCGTATAGGGCGTATTGTGTGGTGTGGATTATTCCGGACTAAGACCACGAGTTGGCATCCGAGGTCCAAGTGTGGACTTAAGCTATGTGCTCTATTATGTGTTTATGTTCACAGCTTGCATACACTCATCTAGATGACCATGTGCATCGTATTGTACCCTGGTCGGGGATTCTTCTTGAGTAACTCGTTACTCACCCTTACTTATCTTCGGGTAACCATGGCGCGAGGCAGGATGGTGAAGGAGGAGCTATGATCATGGGAACGCGTCGTTGCGTCTCGACTTTTTATTTCTATGACTCTTGTCTTTCATTTTCCCCCGAATGCATGTAGACGCACGAGCCCTAGGATGTTTTTCTCGAATGATTTTGTGGATTCCCGCTTTATTGAATTTGAGGATGTTTCAAATGTTTTAATAAATCTCGATCGAGTGTACGTTTTGGAAATGTATTTGCCTTGAAACAGTTTCAAACAAACTATATTGATTCCCGATTGAACCTTGATTGTTTTGTTTTAATTGGGAATCTAAAAACTTATTTGCATATTATCCTTTCCTTTGAATGTATGCATTGGGGTAAAGGCCTATTTAGAGCCCCTTTTGGGTCGGGTCTTTACAGTTGGTATCAAAGCTCAGAGTCATAGACTTTGTAGACTGACCTTTTGTTGTAGGTCGTCTTTCCCATGATCACCGGCACTCCGACAGTCATCAGGTACGCCTAAGTTTTCTGTTTTAGAAAAGGGTTAAGAATTTACAATACCTTTCATCTAGTGTATGCCTTGTGTAGTGTTGTGGAGCGGAGACGAGCAGGTTCTGACTCGTTGTTGGTTTGGGCTTAGTGAGCCATCATGCCAACTTTCGCAGGTTGCGAGCAGTTTGTTTAGCAGCTTGTTGAGGTATCCAGATAGATCCGGATGCCCTGGGACATCGTTCTAGAGGGAGGCAGAGCTTAGACTTCCGTTGGCCATTTGTGGCCCAGTTGCTGCTTTTCCCCTAGTGAGAGGGTGGTGGTGCTTCGTGCAGATCGCCAGTATGTTGATCGCACCCAGAGGAGCAGGGCGCTTGGCATGTCCAACCGAGGAGTTGGACAGATCGTGTTGATGTTGAGGCCGCGTCCAGGGTTGTTAGGCCCGCATGCGATTTGGCCCCCGGCGATTGAGTTGCCTAGAGGAGGGGGTAGAGGCTAGCGGCGCCTCTGAGTGAGACTCCTTGAGCGAGTGTGCTCCGGCCATGAGAGATTTGATGGCGTGTCTTTAGCTATCGAGAGCGGAGACCCAGCGCGATTTGTAGCGCGTAGTGAGGAGTCCCGGCACAGATAGCCCGGTGGCAGAGTTTGTTTCAGCATTTTTTCCCCAGTAGCTCTTGTAGCCCGGAGGTTCCGGGAGGGCATGATCAGTGAGTTTATTCAGATGAGTTTGTTGGCGTTGTTGGAGACGCCTGTGTTGGCAAATGGATGCCTGTGAGAGCTCGATGTTTTAGTAAGTCCTACCGATAGTAGTAAAGTAGTTGGCTGAGTTTGAGTTTAGCATCCGTGTGTGGGATGCCCCATTGCTCAAAGGCCGAGGTGTGCCGCCTCTGTCTTTGTTTGGTTCATCGGATGGTGGTGGAAATCCCTTGTGAGAGGTGGTCTAGCGAGTCTCCACCATCGCCCGATTGTTTGGCAAGTTGCCGTGTTAGTGGCTTGAGGCGGATGAAGGGTCATCTTTTGCCCCTTGCGAGCCTGTTGTTGTTTAATGACCCCGCTTCCTCAGATGTTGATTTGGTAGTAGTAGCACTTGAGGTGCATTGGTTGGTGTGCCACTTTGGCACTAAGTCTGGTTCAGGCTTGAGTTTGGCTTGGCATAGCAGATGGTTCTATGCCGTCCGGAGTTCAGCACACTTCTTTAGCCATTGGATCCATTTATGGAAAATGCACTTGTTTAGGTCGTGCAAGAGGGCTAGTTCAGTGGTAGTTGAAGGACCACAAGTGAAAGGATGTTCGAGAGGAGCTGGAGCCTCTTCCCGGTTGTTATGGGGTCGAGTAAGTCAACAGTTGGCGGTGGCAAGTGTTAGTGCGTGTGAGTCTCACGCTAGTGCTAAGGCCAAGAGATCTTTGTGGTTGGTAGTGCGGTCCACTACCTTCGGGTGCCTAAACTCGAGTTGAGTGAGCATTGTAGATGCGAGTTCGGTCCAGCAGGGGAACCATGAGTTGGATGCCCGTGAGATGAGTTGGATGCTCTCGAGATGAGTTGGATGCTTATGAGGCGAGTTGGATGCTTTTGAGGCAAGATGAGCAGATACCTTGCGAGAGGTTTTGGATGCCTTAGGGGTAAGCACCCTTGGTAGAGGCTTGGTACAAAGTAAGTTTGGTTTGGCATGATTATGCTTTGGTAGAGCAAGGTTGCCTCAGCTTCGAGTATCGTGTAGATATGGAACTTTTGGTGTTCCTTGGATTGTTTGTATCATTTGCGGGAGTTATCGTTGCTTTGTGGAAAAGCGCTTGTTAGTCTTGGATCTCTAAAGGAAGGTTGGGAGTTGTGCACACAAGTGTGTTTTGTGTGGTTCGTTCCGTGTGGAGAGTTTGAGATCCATGTAGGGTTTGCTTTGGAGATCTCGTGCTCGGTTCCTTGAGAAGTTGGACTCGGTGGTTGTTGTAAGGCTTTGGTTGAGGTGGTAAGGATACCGTGCTCGTGGTATCAAGTTGTTGCTTAGGCAAGATTTGTTAAGTTAGGCCTAAGCTTGGTTGGCGGATCTTCTTGTTGATCGTTGGTTGGAGTTTAGTTGGAAACCGAACAAGAGCGGTGGTAGCTAAGCCGCGTGGTTTCTGATCGTCATGGCTAAGAGAGTTGTTCGGATCCTTCCTTGGGTAGAAGTTATGTTGTGGCCGATGTTTTGAGTAGGAGGATGACGATTCAGTAGCGTTTTCGAGTCCTCTAGGTTCCCAAGGAGTTGGAGTTGGCCAGCATGGTTGGGATGCTGGAAATTGGAGTTGTTTGTTCAGGCAGTTGTCTGTTAGATCGTATGTCGGCAGTGTGTGTGTCGAGGGTTGCCGAAGAACCCTAGGTTGTGGAGAGCCTCTCAGAGCTCGGTCCAGCCCAGCTAGTGAGTTTGATTGGCTAGCTGGAGGCGTGTAGTTTGTAGCCTCGGTGGAGTTGCTAGCGATCTTGGTAGACTAGCAAGCTAGTGTTTGTTTGGAGTAAAGTCCCGGAGTGGTTTCGGTGTGGTGGCAAGTTGATGCTTGGTGTTGACCAAGGTGTGGAATGGAGTTGTTAGAGTTTAGTTTTGCTCGTGGGGCGAGTGGTTTGTACCATGTTGGTTGTTTTTCATGTTTCCAGGATGTTGAGTTGCCGTTTGGCATTTGGAGGTTGATGCGAGATGGACCCTTGTTACGCCCCGTGAGATTAGATGTTGTTGCTCTGGTGGAGCAAGGCGGTGAGCGTATGTGGAGTTCTCTGTCCGTTGGTTGTCCGCTTGTAAGAGCCGTTTCCTTGGGGAGTTGTCGAGTTACTCCCTTGGTCTTGAAGTTAATGGTGGAAGCGCTAGCTTGAAGGAAAAGTTTGTTGGTCGCTTGGAAGTAGTCGTTTGTCCGATTAAGCGGATTCTTGGATGGTGTTCTAGATTTGCAGTAAAGGTTGTTCGCCTCTTGTGAGTGTTTGGCCAAGATTTGGTTCGTTTGTTGTTTCGAGAGCTAGTTCGGTTCTAGCCGAGGGCGTTGCCTCGAGGCCTTGTTCCTAGTCAGTAAGTTTTGGGAGTTGACCCCTCCTCGCAGATTGAGCAAGTCTTTGTTTGTTTTGGTTTTGGTGGTCCGATTGGTTGAGTTTTCTCTTGGGTGTTGCTTCCAAGAGAGTTGGTTGTTGTTGCCTTGGGTTTGAGCAAGTCACGAGCGTGTGTGGAGTTCATTTGCCCTTCCGAGTTTGCTTGCCGGGAAGTCGTTTCCGCTTTGGCGGAGTCACTTAGCTCCCGAGTTGTGTAGTCGATCGAGTAGCGCGCGGTCAGCCCAATGAGAGGGTCCCGCTTTGTGTTGTTAGCAAGCAAGAGTTGTTTGTTCGCGCAGGCGGATGCCACCAAGAAGAGTTGAGTTGTTACGCAAGTTGTTGGTTCTTTGGGGATTGAAGATTTCCTTTCCTCTAGCCTCTGTGGTGGTTGAGTTGCTCATTGGATGCCAGCCTCGAGTGATAGCTTGCGAGGTAGTCTTGCGGATTCGTGTGGCCCAGGATCCGTAAGCTTTGAGGTTGTCGTTATCCGTTTTCCTTGTGAGGTTTTGGGAGTGGAGCTTCTGGTTGGAAGATGAGTTAGGCTTAGGCTTAAAGGGGAAGTCCTTTGAGTAGCCAGTTGAATTTTAAGAGTTGAGTAGTAGCTTGGAGGCGAGCGTTGCTCGTTATAAGTTTGGGTTGAGTTCTCCTGAGCAAGCCCTTCTCGGGCTTTGTTCCTAGTTGTTGTGAGTTCCCAGTTGGCGTTAGTAGAGCCGCGTTTGAGTGAGTTGGCACAGAGGTGCCGTGGCATTGGTTGGTAAGCTGTTGAGCTGTTTTCCTCAAGGTGTTGTGTCGCAGATAGCTGCGTGATGGTTTAGTCCTTGCTTCCCGAGTTTTCCTTGAGAGGAATGTTGGATGTTCCTTGCCTGGCGATTTTCTCCTTAAGATGGTTGCTTAAGTGTTGTGGTCGTGTTCTAGTTGGAGAAGTTTGTCTTTTGGATCGATCGCTTGATTGGTGGTTCGTTTGTATCTCGTTAAGGTTGTAGTCAAGGTTTGAGGTTTGTTGGTCTTTTGTGAAGTAAGAGTAGGCCGTTTAGTTTTGGAATCTGGAAGGTTGGGCTTGTTTGGCTTGATTTGTTGTAGGGTTGAGTTTGTTTGTTGACAGCTGTGCACAGTGTTTTTTTTTTATATGTATCGATGTTGGGGCAGCATGTGCCGGACCCATTGTTCATTGTGGACTTTGAGCCTTTGCAGCTGATTGAGGTTTGAACTTCAAGGGGAAGCCTGTGAGTATTCTGGTCTTTGAGACATAGACGTTGCATAATCGTGGGATCCGTTTGGTGAAAGTTCAGTGGAGGAGTCAGAGTTCAGAGGAGGCCGCTTGTGAGCGGGAAGACGGGATGAGATTGCGGTATCTGTCTTTGTTTTGATCTTAAGGACTTTCGAGGACGAAAGTCATAAAAAGGAGGGAATATTGTAACGCCCGAGTTTTCATCCCGGTCTTCGAGGTATGCCCTGGGGGTATTTTGGTAATTTGGTCGGGCCGTCAGGGCCGTTTATGTCTTTTTCCAGTTGCTAAAATTATTGGATGGTATTATGTAAGTTTTTGAGGCTTTGTGGATGGGTTTGAGCATGGATAGATGCAAAAGTAAAAATATAGGAAATTTATGTTGCAGTTGGGATTCGAACCCGGGTCTCCGGGAAAGCCTGTGAGGAGGCGTGCAGTTGAGCTATGGAGAGCTCTTGTTACTCTTTCCGCGTCATATCTTAGTTACCCTTGGATCTTTGGAGTTTTGTGCATTTGGTTAAATGAAAAGAAATTAGGTTTTGTGTTTTCTCCCCCAAAACTCCATGGCCGCCCAACCCTCTTCTCTCCCAAGCCCCTTGCCGTGATTTTCTTCCCTTGCAGCCCCGAGCGCGTTCCGCCAGCTAAGCGACCCACCCGAGCAGCTCCGGTCGAGCGGCCAGCCAGATCGCACCAAAGAAATTCTCAGCGCCAAAGAAGAAGTCGCCAGACGCCCAGCGCCCAGCAGACGCAGCCAGCGCCTGTGCCGTCGCAGCCGCCAAGAGAGGCGCGCGAAGACCGATCCGCGCGTCCGTCGCGTCGCGGCCGCGCCGCGCCAGATCGCACCGTTCGCGCGCGCGCCAGCCGCCCTCGCCATCGCCAGCCGAGCTTCGCGTCTCGCGATCGCAGCCCGCGCGCCGTCGTCCGCGTCGCGCGCGCGCGCCCCTGCGCGTCGCGCGCCGTCGTGCCGTCGGCGTGCCCGTCAGCGCGGCTCGCGCCTAGCGCGCCATCCGCGCCGCGCGCCCAGCGTCTGGCTGTCGGCAGCTGGGCCAGCGCCTGTGTGCGCCCATTTGCCGCCATCAGCGCCATCCGCGCGCCAAAGAAGAATTTCACCGTGCCGTCGCGTCGTCGTGTCACCGCATCGCGTGAGTTGCTCCCGAGCCGAGCCCTATTTATTTTATTATATTTAAGCCTTTAGAGTGTGATTATCATTGTTTTTGTTAGGTTCTCGGTAGCTAGCTCGGGTTCGATCGCAGCTTAGGATTTTGTGTGTAGTTGCCTCCCGGCCATGTAAGGATTTCTTACCGGAGTTGTGTGGACCTGCGATGTTCTATGTGATTGTTGTTTGTATGTTTGTTTGTGATTATCAAGCATGTATAGTTTAGGTGCTCTGTTCTGAATTCCTGACTAGCATGACTTCGTATGTTGTTCTCTCATGTTAGCCCATGCTAGGTTGTTCCGTTCTAGCATGCTCATATCTGTTCTTGCTTCGTAGTACCATGCTAGGTTCGTTGTATCTGTTGAGCACGTTTTGGATTGTATTGGATTGTATGTTATTGATATGATAGGTTAAAGTGTAGGTAGGTAGCATCATCCGGGCCTGATGCATAAAGTATCTTGCATCCATGGCAGGGACGTCGAGACAGTTCTCCGATCCCCCGACCCCGTAAGGGTTTAGCTAACCCGACCGGTAGGCCCCGCAATCTTGGGTGAGGGTGGTGGATCGTTAAATGCCCCAACGGTCGGGATGATGACTTGGCATTGCCTCGCCCCCGGCGATCGGCACGTCCTCGGCGTGTTCGGCCGTAGCCCTTGATTGCCACTGTTAGGGCATGGACCGCTTCACGGTGTAAGCCTACCACGGCCGGTTCCTTAGCCTCGGTGCGGTGGTTCAGGTGACATAGTTCACGTGTCCAGTCTCACACCCTATGTCGGTGACCGACCGATCCGAGATTTAGTTAGGCGTGGTGATTGGACATGGGGCGACTTGCCACTAGACCGGGTGACCCATAGTTCGCGCAGAGCACGCGGTGCATGCTTACGCTCATTCTGGCGCAGCCGACCGAGAGCTCCTCGGGATCTTGAGCTAGTGTACCTTTTCGTATCGATAAGAGAAGCCGAGGCCGAGACTTGGTTCTCGTATAGGGCGTATTGTGTGGTGTGGATTATTCCGGACTAAGACCCTGAGTTGGCATCCGAGGTCCAAGTGTGGACTTAAGCTATGTGCTCTATTATGTGTTTATGTTCACAGCTTGCATACACTCATCTAGATGACCATGTGCATCGTATTGTACCCCGGTCGGGGATTCTTACTGAGTAACTCGTTACTCACCCTTACTTATCTTTCAGGTAACCATGGCGCGAGGCAGGATGGCTGAAGGAGGAGCTATGATCATGGGAGCGTCTTTGTCGTCTCGACTTTTTATTTCTATGACTCTTGTCTTTCATTTTCCCTGAATGCATGTGGCGGACACGAGCCCTAGGATGTTTTCTCGAATGATTTTGTGGATTCCCGCTTTATTGAATTTGAGGATGTTTCAAATGTTTTAATAAATCTCCGATCGAGTGTACGTTTTGGAAATGTATTTGCCTTGAAACAGGTTTCAGCAAACTATATTGATTCTGATTGAACCTTGATTGTTTTGTTTTAATTGGGAATCTAAAAACTTATTTGCATATTATCCTTTCCTTTGAATGTATGCATTGGGGTAAAGGCCTATTTAGAGCCCCTTTTGGGTCGGGTCTTTACAGTTGGTATCAAAGCTCAGAGTCATAGACTTTGTAGAGACCGACCTTTTGTTGTAGGTCGTCTTTCCCATGATCACCAAGCACTCGGCGGTCATCAGTGCACGCCTAAGTTTTCTGTTTTAGAAAAGGGTTAAGAATTTACAATACCTTTCATCTAGTGTATGCCTTGTGTAGTGTTGTGGAGCGGAGACGAGCGAGTTTCGACTCGTTGTTGGTTTGGGCTTAGTGAGCCATCATGCCAACTTTTCGCAGTGATGCGAGCAGTTTGTTTAGCGGCTTGTTGAGGTATCCAGATAGATCCGGATGCCCCGGGACATCGTTCTAGAGGAGGCGAGCTTAGACTTCCGTTGGCCATTTGTGGCCCGATTGTTCTTTTTCCCTAGTGAGAGGGTGGTGGTGCTTCGTGCAGATCGCCAAGATGTTGATCGCACCCGGAGGAGCAGAGGCGCTTGGCATGTCCAACCGAGGAGTTGGGCGATCGTGTTGATGTTGAGGCCGCGCCCGGTGGTTGTTAGGCCCGCATGCCGATTTGGCCCCGGCGATTGAGTTGCCTAGAGGAGGGGGTAGAGGCTAGCGGCGCCACAGAGAGTGAGACTCCTTGAGCAGAGTGTGCTCCAACCATGAGAGATTTGATGGCGTGTCTTTAGCTATCGAGAGCGGAGACCAGTGCAGATTTGTAAGCGTAGTGAGGAGTCCCGGCACAGATAGCCCGGTGGTGAGTTTGTTTCAGCATTTTTTCCCCCAGTAGCTCTTGTAGCCCCGGAGGTTCCCGGGAGGGCATGATCAGCAGGTTTATTCAGATGAGTTTGTTGGCGTTGTTGGAGACGCCCAGGTTGGCAAATGGATGCCTGTAGAGCTCGATGTTTTAGTAAGTCCCCTCTGATAGTAGTAAAGTAGTTGGCTGAGTTTGAGTTTAGCATCCGTGTGTGGGATGCCCCATTGCTCAAAGGCCGAGGTGTGCCGTTCCTGTGCTGTTTGGTTCATCAGATGGTGGTGGAAATCCCTTGTGAGAGGTGGTCTAGCAGAGTCTCCACCAGTCGCCCGATTGTTTGGCAAGTTGCCGTGTTAGTGGCTTGAGGCAGATGAAGGGTCATCTTTGCCCCCTTGCGAGCCTGTTGTTGTTTAACAGCCCCGCTTCCTCAGATGTTGATTTGGTAGTAGTAGCACTTGAGGTGCATTGGTTGGTGTGCCACTTTGGCACTAAGTCTGGTTCAGGCTTGAGTTTGGCTTGGCATAGCAGATGGTTCTATGCCGTCCGGAGTTCAAAGACACACTTCTTTAGCCATTGGATCCATTTATGGAAAATGCACTTGTTTAGGTCGTGCAAGAGGGCTAGTTCGGTGGTAGTTGAAGGACCACAAGTGAAAGGATGTTCGAGAGGAGTGGAGCCTCTTCCCGGTGTTATGCGGGGGTCGAGTAAGTCGCAGGTTGGCGGCCGGGCAAGTGTTAGTGCGTGTGAGTCTCACGCTAGTGCTAAGGCCAAGAGATCTTTGTGGTTGGTAGTGCGGTCCACTACCTTCGGGTGCCTAAACACGAGTTGAGTGAGCATTGTAGATGCGAGTTCGGTCCAAAGAGGGGAACCATGAGTTGGATGCCCGTGAGATGAGTTGGATGCTCTCGAGATGAGTTGGATGCTTATGAGGCGAGTTGGATGCTTTTGAGGCAAGATGAGCAGATACCTTGCGAGAGGTTTTGGATGCCTTAGGGGTAAGCACCCTTGGTAGAGGCTTGGTACAAAGTAAGTTTGGTTTGGCATGATTATGCTTTGGTAGAGCAAGGTTGCCTCAGCTTCGAGTATCGTGTAGATATGGAACTTTTGGTGTTCCTTGGATTGTTTGTATCATTGCCGGGAGTTATCGTTGCTTTGTGGAAAAGCGCTTGTTAGTCTTGGATCTCTAAAGGAAGGTTGGGAGTTGTGCACACAAGTGTGTTTTGTGTGGTTCGTTCCGTGGCGAGAGTTTCAGATCCATGTAGGGTTTGCTTTGGAGATCTCGTGCTCAGTTCCTTGAGAAGTTGGACTCCAGGTGGTTGTTGTAAGGCTTTGGTTGAGGTGGTAAGGATACCGTGCTGCTCGTGGTATCAAGTTGTTGCTTAGGCAAGATTTGTTAAGTTAGGCCTAAGCTTGGTTGGCGGATCTTCTTGTTGATCGTTGGTTGGAGTTTAGTTGGAAACCGAACAAGAGCGGTGGTAGCTAAGCCGCGTGGTTTCTGATCGTCATGGCTAAGAGAGTTGTTCGGATCCTTCCTTGGGTAGAAGTTATGTTGTGGCCGATGTTTTGAGTAGGAGGATGACGATTTTCTGTAGCGTTTCGAGTCCTCTAGGTTCCCAAGGAGTTGGAGTTGGCCGGCATGGTTGGGATCTTGGAAATTGGAGTTGTTTGTTCAGCAGTTGTCTGTTAGATCGTATGTCGGCAGGTGTGTGTGTCGAGGGTTGCCGAAGAACCCTAGGTTGTGGAGAGCCTCCAGAGCTCGGTCGAGCCCGGCTAGTGAGTTTGGTTGGCTAGCCTGGAGGCGTGTAGTTTGTAGCCTCGGTGGAGTTGCTAGCAGTCTTGGTAGACTAGCAAGCTAGTGTTTGTTTGGAGTAAAGTCCGGAGTGGTTTCGGTGTGGTGGCAAGTTGATGCTTGGTGTTGACCAAGGTGTGGAATGGAGTTGTTAGAGTTTAGTTTTGCTCGTGGGGGCGAGTGGTTTGTACCATGTTGGTTGTTTTTCATGTTTCCAGGATGTTGAGTTGCCCCGTTTGGCATTTGGAGGTTCAGTCTGAGATGGACCCTTGTTACGCCCCGTGAGATTAGATGTTGTTGCTCTGGTGGAGCAAGACAGTGAGCGTATGTGGAGTTCTCTGTCCGTTGGTTGTCTGCTTGTAAGAGCCGTTTTCCTTCGGGAGTTGTCGTTACTCCTTGGTCTTGAAGTTAATGGTGGAAGCGCTAGCTTGAAGGAAAAGTTTGTTGGTCGCTTGGAAGTAGTCGTTTGTCCAGCTAAGCGGATTCTTGGATGGTGTTCTAGAGGCCGCAGTGAAAGGTTGTTCGCCTCTTGTGAGTGTTTGGCCAAGATTTGGTTCGTTTGTTGTTTCGAGAGCTAGTTCGGTTCTAGCCGAGGGCGTTGCCCCGAGGCCTTGTTCCTAGTCGGTAAGTTTTGGGAGTTGACCCTCCCCTCCAGATTGAGCAAGTCTTTGTTTGTTTTCGTTTGGTGGTCCGATTGGTTGAGTTTTCTCTTGGGTGTTGCTTCCAAGAGAGTTGGTTGTCGTTGCCTTGGGTTTGAGCAAGTCAACGAGCGTGTGTGGAGTTCATTGCCCCTTCCGAGTTTGCTTGCCGGGAAGTCGTTTCCGTTTGGCAGAGTCGCCTTAGCTCCCGAGTTGTGTAGTCGATCGAGTAGCGCAGCCGTCAGCCCAATGAGAGGGTCCCCGCTTTGTGTTGTTAGCAAGCAAGAGTTGTTTGTTCCCGCAAGAGCGGATGCCACCAAGAAGAGTTGAGTTGTTACGCAAGTTGTTGGTTCTTTGGGGATTGAAGATTTCCTTTCCTCTAGCCTCTGTGGTGGTTGAGTTGCTCATTGGATGCCACCTCGAGTGATAGCTTGCGAGGTAGTCTTGCGGATTCGTGTGGCCCAGGATCCGTAAGCTTTGAGGTTGTCGTTATCCGTTTTCCTTGTGAGGTTTTGGGAGTGGAGCTTTCGGTTGGAAGATGAGTTAGGCTTAGGCTTAAAGGGAAGTCCTTTGAGTAGCCAGTTGAATTTTAAGAGTTGAGTAGTAGCTTGAGGCAGCGTTGCTCGTTATAAGTTTGGGTTGAGTTCTCTGAGCAAGCCCTTCTCGGGCTTTGTTCCTAGTTGTTGTGAGTTCCCGGTTGGCGTTAGTAGAGCCGCGTTTGAGTGAGTTGGCACAGAGGTGCCGTGGCATTGGTTGGTGTCGTTGAGCTGTTTTCCTCAAGGTGTTGTGTCGCAGATAGCTGCGTGATGGTTTAGTCCTTGCTTCCCGAGTTTTCCTTGAGAGGAATGTTGGATGTTCCTTGCCTGGCGATTTTCTCCTTAAGATGGTTGCTTAAGTGTTGTGGTCGTGTTCTAGTTGGAGAAGTTTGTCTTTTTGGATCAGTCGCCAGTTGGTGGTTCGTTTGTATCTCGTTAAGGCTGTAGTCAAGGTTTGAGGTTTGTTGGTCTTTTGTGAAGTAAGAGTAGGCCGTTTAGTTTTGGAATCTGGAAGGTTCAGTTGTTTGGCTTGATTTGTTGTAGGGTTGAGTTTGTTTGTTGACAGCTGTGCACAGTGTTTTTTTTTTTTATATGTATCGATGTTGGGGCAGCATGTGCCGGACCCATTGTTCATTGTGGACTTTGAGCCTTTGCAGCTGATTGAGGTTTGAACTTCAAGGGGAAGCCTGTGAGTATTCTGGTCTTTGAGACATAGACGTTGCATAATCGTGGGATCCGTTTGGTGAAAGTTCAGTGGAGGAGTCAGAGTTCAGAGGAGGCCGCTTGTGAGCGGGGAAGACGGGATGAGATTGCAGTATCCTGTGCTGTTTCAGTCTTAAGGACTTTCGAGGACGAAAGTCATAAAAAGGAGGGAATATTGTAACGGCCCAGGTTTTCATCCCGGTCTTCGAGGTATGCCCTGGGGGTATTTTGGTAATTTGGTCGGGCCGTCAGGGCCGTTTATGTCTTTTTCCAGTTGCTAAAATTATTGGATGGTATTATGTAAGTTTTTGAGGCTTTGTGGATGGGTTTGAGCATGGATAGATGCAAAAGTAAAAATATAGGAAATTTATGTTGCAGTTGGGATTCGAACCGGTCTCCGGAAAGCTCTGTGAGGAGGCGTGCGGTTGAGCTATGGAGAGCTCTTGTTACTCTTTCCGCGTCATATCTTAGTTACCCTTGGATCTTTGGAGTTTTGTGCATTTGGTTAAATGAAAAGAAATTAGGTTTTGTGTTTTCTCCCCCAAAACTCCATGGCCGCCCAACCCTCTTCTCTCCCAAGCCCCTTGCCGTGATTTTCTTCCCTTGCAGCCCCGAGCGCTGCTCCGCCAGCTAAGCGACCAGCGAGCAGCAGCCCGGTCGAGCATTTCACCAGATCGCACCAAAGAATTTCAGCGCCAAAGAAGAAGCCGCCAGACGCCAGCGCCAAAGCAGACGCAGCCCAGCGCCAGTGCCGCCGCAGCCGCCAGCAGCGGCGCGAAGGCACCGATCCGCGCGTCCGTCGCGCCGCAGCCGCCGCGATCGCACCGTTCGTCGCGCGCGCGCCGCGCCGCTTATCGCTACCGAAGCTCGCGCCCGATCGCAGCCCGAAGCGCCCGCGCCCGCGTCTCGCGCCGCGCGCGCGCGCTCTGCGCTCGCGCGCGCAAGGCCGTCCGCGTGTTGCCCCCAGCAGCGTCGCGCTTAGCGCGCCATCCGCGCCCAGCTGCGCTGTCGTGCGCGGCAGCAGGCCGCAGTGTGCGCCCATTTTCCGCCCATCAGCGCCCGATGTGCGCCCATTTGCCGCCCATCAGCGCCCATCCGCGCCAGAAGAAGAAATTCCCACCGTGCCGCCGCCCGCCCGTCGTGTCACCGTGATCGCGTGAGTTGCTCCCTGAGCCGAGCCCTATTTATTTTATTATATTTAAGCCTTTAGAGTGTGATTATCATTGTTTTTGTTAGGTTCTCGTAGCTAGCTCGGGTTCGATCGCAGCTTAGGATTTTGTGTGTAGTTGCCTCCCGCCTGTAAGGATTTCTTACCGGAGTTGTGTGGACCCGCGATGTTCTATGTGATTGTTGTTTGTATGTTTGTTTGTGATTATCAGCATGTATAGTTTAGGTGCTCTGCTCGAAATTCGACTAGCATGACTTCGATATGTTGTTCTCTCATGTTAGCCCATGCTAGGTTGTTCCGTTCTAGCATGCTCATATCTGTTCTTGCTTCGTAGTACCATGCTAGGTTCGTTGTATCCGTTGAGCACGTTTTGGATTGTATTGGATTGTATGTTATTGATATGATAGGTTAAAGTGTAGGTAGGTAGCATCATCCGGCCCGATGCATAAAGTATCTTGCATCCATGGCGGTGGACGCCGAGACGCTTCTCCGTCCCCTCGACCCGTAAGGGTTTAGCTAACCCGACCGCAGAGGCCCCGCAATCTTGGGTGAGGGTGGCGATCGTTAAATGCCCCAACGGTCGGGATGATGACTTGGCATTGCCTCGTCCTCGATAATCGGCACGCGCCTCGGCGTGTTCGGCCGTAGCCCTTGATTGCCACTGTTAGGGCATGGACCGCTTCTCGGTGTAAGCCTACCACGACCGGTTCCTTAGCCTCAGTGCGGTGGTTCAGCCGACATAGTTCACGTGTCCGTGTCTCACACCCTATGTGTCGGCTGACACCGATCCGTAGATTTAGTTAGGCGTGGTGATCGGACATGGGCAAAGCTTGCCACTAGACCCGCACTTCATAGTTCGCAGAGCACGCGGTGCATGCTTACGCCATTCTACGCACGACCGAGAGCTCCTCGGGATCTTGAGCTAGTGTACCTTTCAGATCGACGAGAGACAGCCGAGGCCGAGACTTGGTTCTCGATAGGGGTATATTGTGTGGTGTGGATTATTCCGGACTAAGACCCCGAGTTGGCATCCGAGGTCCAAGTGTGGACTTAAGCTATGTGCTCTATTATGTGTTTATGTTCACAAACTTGCATACACTCATCTAGATGACCATGTGCATCGTGATTGTACCCTGGTCGGGGATTCTTACCGAGTAACTCGTTACTCACCCTTACTTATCTTTCAGTAACCATGGCGCGAGGCGTGATGGTCAAGGAGGAGCTATGATCATGGGAACGCGTCGTCGCCGTCTCCGACTTTTTATTTCTATGACTCTTGTCTTTCATTTTCCCCGAATGCATGTGACGGGCACGAGCCCTAGGATGTTTTTCTCAATGATTTTGTGGATTCCCGCTTTATTGAATTTGAGGATGTTTCAAATGTTTTAATAAATCTCTCGATCGAGTGTACGTTTTGGAAATGTATTTGCCTTGAAACAGTTTCAAACAAACTATATTGATTCTCGATTGAACCTTGATTGTTTTGTTTTAATTGGGAATCTAAAAACTTATTTGCATATTATCCTTTCCTTTGAATGTATGCATTGGGGTAAAGGCCTATTTAGAGCCCCTTTTGGGTGGGTCTTTACAGCTTGGTATCAAAGCTCGAGTCATAGACTTTGTAGACTCGACCTTTTGTTGTAGGTCGTCTTTCCCATGATCACAGGCACTCCGGCTACCATCAGCACGCCTAAGTTTTCTGTTTTAGAAAAGGGTTAAGAATTTACAATACCTTTCATCTAGTGTATGCCTTGTGTAGTGTTGTGGAGCGGAGACGAAAGGTGTTTCGACTCGTTGTTGGTTTGGGCTTAGTGAGCCATCATGCCAACTTTCGCAGTGATGAGCGATTTTGTTTAGCAACTTGTTGAGGTATCCAGATAGATCCGGATGCCCCGGGACATCGTTCTAGAGGGAGGCGAGCTTAGACTTCCGCTGGCCATTTGTGGCCCATTGTCGCTTTTCCCTAGTGAGAGGGTGGTGGTGCTTCGTGCAGATCGCCAAGATGTTGATCGCACCTGCAGGAGCAGTATGCTTGGCATGTCCAACCGAGGAGTTGGACAGATCGTGTTGATGTTGAGGCCGCGTCCAGGTGGTTGTTAGGCCCGCATGCCGATTTGGCCCCGGCAGCTTGAGTTGCCTAGAGGAGGGGGTAGAGGCTAGCGCACCGCAGTGAGACTCCTTGAGCAGAGTGTGCTCCATGCCATGAGAGATTTGATGGCGTGTCTTTAGCTATCGAGAGCGGAGACCTGTGCGCATTTGTAGCGCCAGAGTGAGGAGTCCCGGCACAGATAGCCCGGTGGATGAGTTTGTTTCAAAGCATTTTTCCCCAAAGAGTTTTTTGTAGCCCCTGAGGTTCCCTGGAGGGCATGATCAGCAGTTTATTCAGATGAGTTTGTTGGCGTTGTTGGAGACGCCTGTGTT
The DNA here is from genome assembly GCA_036507275.1 of Sicyos edulis. Lineage (NCBI taxonomy): Eukaryota > Viridiplantae > Streptophyta > Magnoliopsida > Cucurbitales > Cucurbitaceae > Sicyos > Sicyos edulis. The sequence continues at coordinate 51,320,573 of CM071846.1, read as the reverse complement.
GGCAAATGGATGCCTGTAGAGCTCGATGTTTTAGTAAGTCCTACCGATAGTAGTAAAGTAGTTGGCTGTGTTTGAGTTTAGCATCCGTGTGTGGGATGCCCCGCTGCTCAAAGGCCGAGGTGTGCCGCCTCCTCTTTGTTTGGTTCATCAGATGGTGGTGGAAATCCCTTGTGAGAGGTGGTCTAGCAGAGTCTCCACCAGTCGCCCGATTGTTTGGCAAGTTGCCGTGTTAGTGGCTTGAGGCAGATGAAGGGTCATCTTTGCCCCCTTGCGAGCCTGTTGTTGTTTAATGTACCCCGCTTCCTCGAGATGTTGATTTGGTAGTAGTAGCACTTGAGGTGCATTGGTTGGTGTGCCACTTTGGCACTAAGTCCTGGTTCAGCTTGAGTTTGGCTTGGCATAGCAGATGGTTCTATGCCCGTCGGAGTTCAAAGACACTTCTTTAGCCATTGGATCCATTTATGGAAAATGCACTTGTTTAGGTCGTGCAAGAGGGCTAGTTCAGTGGTAGTTGAAGGACCACAAGTGAAAGGATGTTCGAGAGGAGCTGGAGCCTCTTCCCAGTGTTACTGGGGGTCGAGTAAGTCAGCAGGTTGGCGGCTGGCAAGTGTTAGTGCGTGTGAGTCTCACGCTAGTGCTAAGGCCAAGAGATCTTTGTGGTTGGTAGTGCGGTCCACTACCTTCGGGTGCCTAAACCTGAGTTGAGTGAGCATTGTAGATGCGAGTTCGGTCCAAGCAGGGGAACCATGAGTTGGATGCCCGTGAGATGAGTTGGATGCTCTCGAGATGAGTTGGATGCTTATGAGGCGAGTTGGATGCTTTTGAGGCAAGATGAGCAGATACCTTGTAGAGGTTTTGGATGCCTTAGGGGTAAGCACCCTTGGTAGAGGCTTGGTACAAAGTAAGTTTGGTTTGGCATGATTATGCTTTGGTAGAGCAAGGTTGCCTCACTTCGAGTATCGTTGTAGATATGGAACTTTTGGTGTTCCTTGGATTGTTTGTATCGCTGCCAGGAGTAATCGTTGCTTGGTGAAAAGCGCTTGTTAGTCTTGGATCTCTAAAGGAAGGTTGGGAGTTGTGCACACAAGTGTGTTTTGTGTGGTTCGTTTCCGTGGCGAGAGTTTCAGATCCATGTAGGGTTTGCTTTGGAGATCTCGTGCTCGGTTCCTTGAGAAGTTGGACTCTGTGTGGTTGTTGTAAGGCTTTGGTTGAGGTGGTAAGGATACCGTGCTCGTGGTATCAAGTTGTTGCTTAGGCAAGATTTGTTAAGTTAGGCCTAAGCTTGGTTGGCGGATCTTCTTGTTGATCGTTGGTTGGAGTTTAGTTGGAAACCGAACAAGAGCTGTGGTAGCTAAGCGCGCGTGGTTTCGATCGTCATGGCTAAGAGAGTTGTTCGGATCCTTCCTTGGGTAGAAGTTATGTTGTGGCCGATGTTTTGAGTAGGAGGATGACGATTCTCAGTAGCGTTCGAGTCCTCTAGGTTCCCAAGGAGTTGGAGTTGGCCAAGCATGGTTGGGATGCTGGAAATTGGAGTTGTTTGTTCAGCAGCTTGTCCTGTTAGATCGTATGTCGGCAGTGTGTGTGTCGAGGGTTGCCGAAGAACCCTAGGTTGTGGAGAGCCTCTCCGAGCTCACCAGCCCAGCTAGTGAGTTTCTGGGGTTGGCTAGCCTGGAGGCGTGTAGTTTGTAGCCTCGGTGGAGTTGCTAGCTAGAGTCTTGGTAGACTAGCAAGCTAGTGTTTGTTTGGAGTAAAGTCCGGAGTGGTTTCGGTGTGGTGGCAAGTTGATGCTTGGTGTTGACCAAGGTGTGGAATGGAGTTGTTAGAGTTTAGTTTTGCTCGTGGGGCGAGTGGTTTGTACCATGTTGGTTGTTTTTCATGTTTCCGATGATGCTGAGTTGCCCCGTTTGGCATTTGGAGGTTCACCGAGATGGACCCTTGTTACGCCCCGTGAGATTAGATGTTGTTGCTCGTGGAGCAAGACAGGTGAGCGTATGTGGAGTTCTCTGTCCGTTGGTTGTCCGCTTGTAAGAGCCGCTTCCTTCGGGAGTTGTCGTTACTCCCTTGGTCTTGAAGTTAATGGTGGAAGCGCTAGCTTGAAGGAAAAGTTTGTTGGTCGCTTGGAAGTAGTCGTTTGTCCAGCTTAAGCGGATTCTTGGATGGTGTTCTAGAGGCCGCAGAAAGGTTGTTCGCCTCTTGTGAGTGTTTGGCCAAGATTTGGTTCGTTTGTTGTTTTCGAGAGCTAGTTCGGTTCATTGGAGGGCGTTGCCCCGAGGCCTTGTTCCTAGTCGTAAGTTTTGGGAGTTGACCCCCTCCTCGCAGCTTGAGCAAGTGCCGTTTGTTTCGGTTTGGTGGTCCGATTGGTTGAGTTTTCTCTTGGGTGTTGCTTCCAAGAGAGTTGGTTGTCGTTGCCTTGGGTTTGAGCAAGTCACAGAGCGTGTGGAGTTCGCTGCGCCTTCCGAGTTTGCTTGCCGGGAAGTCGTTTCCGCTTGGCAGAGTCACCTTAGCTCCCGAGTTGTGTAGTCGATCGAGTAGCGCAAGTGGTCACCCCAATGAGAGGGTCCGCTTTGTGTTGTTAGCAAGCAAGAGTTGTTTGTTCCCGCAAGGGCGGATGCCACCCAAGAAGAGTTGAGTTGTTTCGCAAGTTGTTGGTTCTTTGGGGATTGAAGATTTCCTTTCCTCTAGCCTCTGTGGTGGTTGAGTTGCTCATTGGATGCCACCTCGAGTGATAGCTTGCAGGTAGTCTTATGGATTCGTGTGGCCCAGATCCGTAAGCTTTGAGGTTGTCGTTATCCGCTTTCCTTGTGAGGTTTTGGGAGTGGAGCTTCGGTTGGAAGATGAGTTAGGCTTAGGCTTAAAGGGAAGTCCTTTGAGTAGCCAGCTGAATTTTAAGAGTTGAGTAGTAGTTGGAGGCAGCGTTGCTCGTTATAAGTTTGGGTTGAGTTCTCTCGAGCAAGCCCTTCTCGGGCTTTGTTCCTAGTTGTTGTGAGTTCCCGCCTGGCGTTAGTAGAGCCGCGCTTGAGTGAGTTGGCACAGAGGTGCCGTGGCATTGGTTGGTAAGTCGTTGAGCCGCTTTCCTCAAGGTGTTGTGTCGCAGATAGTCTGCGTGATGGTTTAGTCCTTGCTTCCCGAGTTTTCCTTGAGAGGAATGTTGATGTTCCTTGCCCGGCGATTTTCTCCTTAAGATGGTTGCTTAAGTGTTGTGGTCGTGTTCTAGTTGGAGAAGTTTGTCTTTTGGATCACCGCCATTGGTGGTTCGTTTGTATCTCGTTAAGGTCAGTAGTCAAGGTTTGAGGTTTGTTGGTCTTTTGTGAAGTAAGAGTAGGCCGTTTAGTTTTGGAACTGGAAGGTTCAGCTTGTTTGGCCGCATTTGTTGTAGGGTTGAGTTTGTTTGTTGACACCAGGCACGTTTTTTTTTTTTTTTATATGTATCGATGGGGCAAAGATGTGCCGGACCCATTGTTCATTGTGGACTTTGAGCCTTTGCACCTGATTGAGGTTTGAACTTCAAGGGGAAGCTCGTGAGTATTCTGGTCTTTGAGACATAGACGTTGCATAATCGTGGATCCGTTTGGTGAAAGTTCGGTGGAGGAGTCGAGTTCAGAGGAGGCCGCTTGTGAGCGGGAAGACGGATGAGATTGCAGATCCTCGGTTGTTTCAGTTTTAAGGACTTTCGAGGACGAAAGTCATAAAAAGGAGGGAATATTGTAACGGCCTGTGTTTTCATCCCGGTCTTCGAGGTATGCCCCGGGGTATTTTGGTAATTTGGTCGGGCCGTCAGGCCGTTTATGTCTTTTTTCCGCTTGCTAAAATTATTGGATGGTATTATGTAAGTTTTGAGGCTTTGTGGATGGGTTTGAGCATGGATAGATGCAAAAGTAAAAATATAGGAAATTTATGTTGCAGCTTGGGATTCGAACCCGGTCTCCGGAAAGCCTCGTGAGGAGGCGTGCAGTTGAGCTATGGAGAGCTCTTGTTACTCTTTCCGCGCCATATCTTAGTTACCCTTGGATCTTTGGAGTTTTGTGCATTTGGTTAAATGAAAAGAAATTAGGTTTTGTGTTTTCTCCCCAAAACTCCATGGCCGCCCAACCTCTTCTCTCCCAAGCCCCTTGCCGTGATTTTCTTCCCTTGCACCCCGAGCGCTGCTCCGCCAGCTAAGCGACCCACCGAGCAGCCCGGCCGAGCAACCCTGCACCAGATCGCACCAAAGAGTCTCAGCGCCAAAGAAGAAGTCGCCAGACGCCAGCGCCCAAAGCAGACGCAGCCTCAGCGCCAGCCGCCGCAACGCCAAAGAGAGGCAGCGCGAAGACCGCACACGCGTCGCGCCGCGCAGCCGCCGTGATCGCACCGCTTCGCCGCGCGCGCCAGCCGCCTCGCCATCGCCAGCCGAAGCTCGCGTCCGCATCGCAGCTCGAAGCGCCTGTCGTCCGCGCTCGCGCCGCGCGCCTCTGCTGCGTCTGCGCGCGCTGCGCGCCGCGCCGCGTGTTGCCCCAGCGCTGGCTCGCGCTTAGCGCGCCATCCGCGCCCTGGCCGCTGTCCGTGGCGCAGCAGCAGCGGCGCCAGTGGCGCCCATTTGCCGCCCATCGCGCAGCAGGCGCCCATTTGCCGCCCATCGCTTCATCCGCGCCGGCAAAGAAGAAAGCCACCACCGTCGCCGCCGCCCGTCCGCGTGTCACCGCATCGCGTGAGTTGCTCCTTGAGCCGAGCCCTATTTATTTTATTATATTTAAGCCTTTAGAGTGTGATTATCATTGTTTTTGTTAGGTTCTCGGAGCTAGCTCGGGTTCGATCGCAGCTTAGGATTTTGTGTGTGTTGTTGCTCCCCTGCTGTAAGGATTTCTTACCGGAGTTGTGTGGACCCTCGCGATGTTCTATGTGATTGTTGTTTGTATGTTTGTTTGTGATTATCGCATGTATAGTTTAGGTGCTCGTTCGAATTCCTCGACTAGCATGACTTCGTATGTTGTTCTCTCATGTTAGCCCATGCTAGGTTGTTCCGTTCTAGCATGCTCATATCTCTTCTTGCTTCGTAGTACCATGCTAGGTTCGTTGTATCCGTGGAGCACGTTTTGGATTGTATTGATTGTATGTTATTGATATGATAGGTTAAAGTGTAGGTAGGTAGCATCATCCGGCCCGATGCATAAAGTATCTTGCATCCATGGGCGTGGACGCCGAGACGCTTCTCCGCCCTCGACCCCGTAAGGGTTTAGCTAACCCGACCGCAGAGGCCCTCGCAATCTTGGGTGAGGGTGGCAGATCGTTAAATGCCCCAACGGTCGGGATGATGACTTGGCATTGCCTCGCCCTCGACAGTCGGCACGCCCTCGGCGTGTTCGGCCGTAGCCCTTGATTGCCACTGTTAGGCAAGGACCGCTTCTCGGTGTAAGCCTACCACGACCGGTTCCTTAGCCTCAGTGCGGTGGTTCAGCCGACATAGTTCACGTGTCCGTGTCTCACACCCTATGTCGCGATGACACCGATCCGTAGATTTAGTTAGGCGTGGTGATCGGACATGGGCAGCTTGCCACTAGACCCGGCACCCCCATAGTTCGCAGAGCACGCGGTGCATGCTTACGCCATTACAACACGACCGAGAGCTCCTCGGGATCTTGAGCTAGTGTACCTTTCGTATCGATGTGAGACAGCCTGAGGCCGAGACTTGGTTCTCGATAGGGCGTATTGTGTGGTGTGGATTATTCGGACTAAGACCCCGAGTTGGCATCCGAGGTCCAAGTGTGGACTTAAGCTATGTGCTCTATTATGTGTTTATGTTCACAGCTTGCATACACTCATCTAGATGACCATGTGCATCGATTGTACCCCGGTCGGGGATTCTTATCGAGTAACTCGTTACTCACCCTTACTTATCTTTCAGTAACCATGGCGCGAGGCGTGATGGTGAAGGAGGAGCTATGATCATGGGAACGTCTTGTCGCCTCTCGACTTTTTATTTCTATGACTCTTGTCTTTCATTTTCCCCGAATGCATGTAGACGCACACGAGCCCCAGGATGTTTTTCTCAATGATTTTGTGGATTCCCGCTTTATTGAATTTGAGGATGTTTCAAATGTTTTAATAAATCTCTGATCGAGTGTACGTTTTGGAAATGTATTTGCCTTGAAACAGTTTCAAACAAACTATATTGATTCTGATTGAACCTTGATTGTTTTGTTTTAATTGGGAATCTAAAAACTTATTTGCATATTATCCTTTCCTTTGAATGTATGCATTGGGGTAAAGGCCTATTTAGAGCCCCTTTTGGGTCGGGTCTTTACACAGAGACACAAATTAATCATAATTTGTATTTATTAAAGTAACACAAGAGATAAACGCATTATTATAAATATACATATTTGGCATAGTTTGTTAATTAAAAGAGCCATAGATTCAATTAATGATGGTAACTTAATCACCGAAAAATGGATTAGTACACGTGTTTATAAATTGGCACGATCGAATAAAAAACAAAAAGTAAAATAGGGAGAATAATTATATTCGACGAGGGGATTAGAGCCTCTAGGGAGGTGGCGGAGGTTTCCATGGATGGACGAAATATTCAGCTTTATCAGCAGTAACCAAAGAGAAACCCTTCTCGTTAGCATTCCAAAAACAAGTATGATCACTGCATTTATTGGTAAGCCATTTCCCTCTTTCTCGCCAGTAAAACCTCAAATGTATTCTCTCCCAATTTGCTCTTAAAGGTGCACTCAAACTTTGTGCTTTGCCAAATATTCATCTTGAATCCCCAATTGTATTCAATTTCCGGATTTATCACATGCACACTGTAATAATCAATCACCAAAATTGGCCGTCTTCATTATGTATAACCTAATAAAAACATGTTACATATTTGATATAAAATATTTAAAAGTTCTCTACCTAAATCATCGTCTTTGGACTCGCAATGCGCCTCTATTGGTGTATCCTTTAAACCGCTCCCAATCATCACTCGCCACTTTGATAATGGAATTTGATACTTGGATTCTTCAACCTGCAAACACACAAATACATATTTATATATATATCCTTCGATTTATATTTATTGTTTCTATATGTATTTTTTTTTTAAAAAAAGCTCTTGGTAAATATTATTTCTACTCAACATATTTTTAACATCAACACAACCAAGTTCCTTATTGTATGTCTTCATGATGATTTTTGTTTTTTTTCAAAAATTATATAAATAAAATAAAACATTATAAATTAGGAAAATGATATAGATATGCAACTTTATCTCAACCGTGTTAATTTAAACACTCTTTTAAAAAAATATTTGTAGATAAAATATTTTTCTACTTTTTCATATTCTAAAATTGCATTCTTTCCATTACTTGAATTTACTTCATTCCAATTAGATGAACTGATTGTGGGTAATAAGTATCAGTTCACTTGATTAGTAGGCATTTTGTTCACTTTACAAGAATCTACCCATTTTTCTTATATAAACGATTTGTTTCCAAAGAATTTTGAATTCATTTCTTTCATTTTTCCGTTATACATAAAAAATAAAATTCTCTAATGTTTTCTGTAAAATTTAAATAACATAAAATTTTGAATCACATTATTATTTTTACAATGAAAATGAAAGGAGAAACCAGAAATGACTAAATATTTATGAAATAAAATTCTATTTTTCATTATAAACAACCAATTGTGTTAATGTCAAAGTGAAATAAGCCGAGTGGCATCGATATATTTTTCCATCTTAAGGTCGTAGGTGCAAGCCACCCAAAATGTGTTACCATAAAAAATAAGCCCTATATGAGTTTTTAAAACAATGAATAAAGGGTGCCAAAAGTTATATTCGATCGTTACAAGATGGTTGTCTCTTGATAATGGTCGAGTATAGATTTAAAAAATAAACATACCAATATGCTGGGAGTGACATTGTTGGACTTCGTAAGAAAATGCCAAAACAAAAACTAAAATTGCCAAAGCCCTGAGAGTTTTCATTTTCTTCTTCAACGAGCTTTATATTTTTCAAGTAAATTTGCTTATATTTATAGTTTCATCCCCTCTTGCAATAGAAATTTCAAGGTCTTTAATCAAAATTAAAACACATTGATCTTTTTTTAGAATTGAACCGAAATGTTAAATTTAGAAAGAAAACAATTTGTGATGAAAATCAAGCTACCGTGTTAATTTGTTGAAACATTTATGTAATACTATCCTTAATTTAGTGGTTAATATTTATCCATAGAAGTCAAGAGATTGTTAGCCTTAAATGTCTGCATGAAAATCTCTCCTTCATTTGTACTTTGTTTCCTAATTAGGATTAACCAATGGCTTCTTTTAATAATTGGAATTAATGTGTGGATGATTAGTGGATGTAAGGACCCAACACTAAACAGCCCTAAATGGCCCTTACTTAACATGTAAATTCATTGGAAATCGTTCAAAGGGCTGGAAAAGAACATCTTTATTAAAAGTACTGGGAATATAAAATCCATTTGAAATGCTTAAAGGGAAAAACAATAAACATCCTCTGGCTAGAGTTTACAAAACATTACAAATGACAATGACATAAATCCAAGTTCAACGATACAAGTTCCAAAACTCTTTCAGTTGCATTGTAAAAGACTTAGACTATGCAGCGGCCTTCCCATGATCCATCAACTCCCTTCTCTAGCCACCTCGATGTTGTGCCAAGATACCTAGTCTAGAAAACCACAGAAAGGGTGAGTACAAGTTGCACTCAGTAAGGATTCCCCAACCGGGGTACAATATGCCCAATAAATCACCTAACACCCTAGCATACATCGAACATTTGAGAACGTGGCAGTCTTAAACAGTACAACAGGATAAATCATCAGCAAAGTCTAAGCTTACAGCCAGACAAGGTTAACACACACTGGGCTAACTAACAGGAGTACTTAACAAGTAATCTCAAAGTTATAACAGCACAGTAAAACAAGGTTAGCACACCCTAGGCTCACTAAGGACAGCAACACACTAGGCTAGTCCTACCTGAAACACACTGGGCAGCCTTGAACTGCAACACACTGGGCAGTTTTGCTCAACCTGATTAGCAACACACTAGGCTAACAGGGGACAACAACACACTGGGCTAGTCCTGGAACAACATGGGTAGCAACACACTAGGCCAACCCGAGATCAGCAACACACTGGGCCAATCCTAGAAACTGCTCAGCACACACTGGGCCAACAAGGGACAGCACACACTGGGCTAGTCCTGGATTGTTACACACTGGGCAATCCTGAGCAAACCGAGCCATCACGCAACTCGACTGACACTCGGAACTCCCTAAGGACTCTAACACATCTCACAATCATAGCATAATAAATAACCAGTCCAGGATACAAGGATATAAAGCAGACAGATAGGCAAGTCAATAACAGGGAAGCATAGAAAACAAGACATTATTCTACATGCCAATCCTAACAGCAATTCAGGAAGAACTTAGCTACAACATGCTTAAACATACATCACCACAGAACATATATAGCATACAATTCCAGGTTACACAATAGGGAATAGACAGAGCTAAGCATCTACGATAACATACTTCCTCTAGAGTTCATGCAAGAGCCTATCCACTAACAGTTTATATAATTCAGACAACCTGCAGAAGAACCTATCCACTAACAGTTTATATAATCCAGACAACCTATAGAAAAGCCTATCCACTAACAGTACAGTACAAACACACAACTAGGAGTTATCAATGAGATGCGCAAGGCCCACACAACCCTGGCAAGGAACCCTTACCTGTCAACAGTGGAATCAAAACCTCGAAGTAAGCTTTTAAAAAAAAAAAAACCTCAAAGTAAGCCCTAAACTGCAGAACACCTCACAAGCTATCCTAGCAACAGAACAACAAGTCACAAACCAAACCACAACAACCAAACAACCAGGAATTACGGCTTTACCGAAACCCGAGCAAGGTTTCAACGTCCAAGGGTAGTCTCGGCCAAGCTAGGTCCAACCACACACAAGAAAACTCCATGCTCCTTTCTCTTCACTCTCTGCTAGGGCATACAATCCGACACAAGGCATAGGTTAGGTTTAGCTTAATCACACAACAACAAGGCACAGTTCCCACATGGTGCTCTCGACCACCAAGGGGTTTTAGGACAAAGAAGCACACATCAATTAAGCACCACTCACCTTGCAGTCTCGACCAAAGAGGTGACACTAGAGGCCTCGACAAACACACTCCACAAACACCCAAAAGAATTCGGCTAGGGCTACTTGCACAACCAAGAAAAGAAATTTGAGAACAACAACAACAAGCATTCAAACACAACACAAGAGCAAGAACAAACATACTGACCTATTAGTCTCGGCCAAGAGGAGGAAAAGAGACAATGAGGATATCGGCAATAGCAAGAGTGAAGGGATTTTCGGATCTTCAACCACCAAACAAAGAGCAAACTCCAAATCTTCTCTTCCCAACCAAGAGAACTCGGATCTATAAGAAGGAGAGAAACATAACCCTTTTAAGCTGAAGTTGGCTCTCGGCCAAGACAAGGAGAAAGAGGAAAAAGGAATTTGCATGTAACGGCCCAGGTTTTCATCTCGGTCTTCCAAGTATGTCCAAAGGGTATTTTGATAATTTGGTCGGGCCGTTAGGGCTGTTTCTGTCTTCTCAGTTGTTTATGTTCTTGGATGTTCAGATAGGGGTTTGGATGCCTTCTGGTTGAGTTTGGGGTGTTGAGAGTTGCAAAAATAAAAATGAGAGTTTTGCCGGAATAAAAATGCATCAGCTGGGGTTTGAACCAGGGTGGCCTGGCTAGTTAGCTAAGGGGCCCTTGCCAGATGAGCTGCAGGCGGTTGTTGACACTCATTCCACAGGTTATCTTGGTTTCCCTTGGTTTTCGGGACTTAAGTGAGTTCGATTAAAAAAATAGGTTTTTCTTTTTTCTCCTTCCCAAATTCCTTTGCCGCTCCCTCTTCTCCAAAGCTTGTTCTTGTCATGCGATTTCCACCCTCCCGGGAGCTTCGATCGATCGTCCCAGGTAAGTGATCCTTGTGTTTCGATTTTCCTCCCCTTGTTGTTGTTGCCGATCCGTTTGCTAAGGGAGTTGTTGGTTTGTTCTTGCTCGCCGAGAGGAGGGGAAAGGTAATTGTTGGTTGTGTGTTGTTGTTGTGGTTGTAGCCACACAGAGTCGCCCAGCCTGCAACAACCCCGTCCCGTCGCAGCCCCTGCCGTAGCTCGATCCTGCCAGAATGCAGCAGCGCTTTGCCGAACACCGAGACGCATCGCTCAAGCCAGCCGTCGCGGAGAGAGTAGCAGCTGTCGCGATCGCGCACCGTGAACGGCCTGGGTTTTCATCCCGGTCTTCCAGGTATGCTCTAGGGGTATTTTGGTAATTTGGTCAGGTCGTCAGGGCCGTTTATGTCGTTTTAAGTTGTTAAAATTATTGGATGGACTTAGGTAAGATTTTGACGCTTTGTGGTTGTGTTTGGGCATGGTGAGATGAAAAAGAAAAATTGAGAAATAGAGTGAAGCAGTTGGGTTTCAACCTGTGGTATGGAAGGTCATTGAAGCGTCATTGCTGGTCGAGCCTCGAATGTTTTGTTACTACTCTTCCATGCATAAGTTGGTTAGCCTTGAGTCCTTGGGTTTTTGGTGCATTTGATTAAAAGAAAGGAAATTAGGTTTGGGTGTTTCTTCTCCAAAATCCCCTTGCCGCCCCAAGCCTTTTCTCCCAAGCCCCCTTGCCGTGCTCTTCTTCCCAATCTCCATCGAGCTTCATCTCGACCGAGCAGCAGGTCACCCAGCAGCAGCCCCTAGCCGAGTAATAGGTCGCAGCCAGCAGCAGCCCCTGTGTCGCGCTAGATGCCCATCGCCAGCAGCCTAGTCGCCCCTGTCTCACGCACCAGCAGCAGGCCCTTCACCCTTGTTGCAAGCACCAGCAGTAGGCCGTTGCAGCCGTCGCGCGCACCAGACGCCATCGCCAGCCGAGCTCGCGCCCGCACTCCCGCGTTCGCCTCGCCCGTCGCGTCAAGGCCCGCGCTCGCGACGCCCGCGTTCGCCGTTCGCGTCGTCTGCGCTTTGCGCCGCAGACTCGCGCTTCGCTCTGTTCGCTCGCTCGCGCCGCGCGCGCCCGCTTCGCTCGCACGCCGCGCTCTTGCGCCCTTGTCTCGCCAGCAGCTCGTTCGCTCTATCGCGCCCACGCGCAGAGCTCGCGCTTCTAGCGTCGTGCGGCAAGACGCTCACCGAGAGCAGCTCCGCCGCACAAGCAGGCCGGTGAGTGCCCTAGTGCCGTGCAGCTTGTCCGTTCGCGCGTCAACCGTGCCGTGTGAGTTGCTCCCGAGCTGAGCCCTGTTTATTTTATTATATTTAGGCCTATGGATTTTGATAATTATTGTGCTTGTTAGGTTCTCATTAGCTAGCTCGAGATCGGTCGCAGCTTAAGATTCTTGTGTGTAGTTGCCTTCCAACCATGTAAGGATTTCTTATCGGAGTTGTGTGGGCCCTGCGATATTATATGTGATTGTTGTTTGTATGCTTGTTTATGTTTATCAGCATGTTTAGTGATAGGTGCTCGCTCGAATTCCCGATCGCATGATTTCTTATGTTGTTTCTCATGTTAGTCCATGCTAGGTTGTTCCGTTCTGGCATGCTCGTTATCTGTTCTTGCTTCGTAGTATCATGCTAGGTTCGTTGTATCTATTGAGCACGTATTGGATTGTTTTGCTGCATCTGTTTATAGGTTTGAGATATGGTAGGTAGCATCAACCGGGAAAGGATGCATAACGTAACTTGCATCCACGGCAGGACGCACGAGAGGCGCACTCCGCTCTCGATCCACGCTTAGGGTTTAGCTAACCTTAATGGCAGGCCCTGCAATCTTGGGTGAGGGTGGCAGACTGTTAAATGCCCCAACGGTCGGGATGATGACATGGCATTGCCTTGTCCCCAGCAGCCGGCACGCCCCCTCGGCGTGTTCACCAGAGCCCTTGATTGCCACCTGTTAGGCAAGGACGGCTTCGTGTAAGCCTACCACGACCGGTTCCTTAGCCTCTCAAAGCGGTGGTACAGCCGACATAGTTCACGTGTCCAGGTCTCACACCTCTATGTCAGTGACACCGATCCAGAGATTAGTTAGGCATGGTGACTAGACCTGCGCAGCTTGCCACTAGACCCGGCACCATCCATGGTTTGCAAAAGACATGCGCGGTGCGCGTGATACGCTCATTACAAGCGCGCTTACCGAGAGCTCCTCGGGATCTTGAGTTCATTGCACCTTTCAGACGACAAAGATAGGCTGAGGTCGAGACTTGTTTCTCGTATAGGATCGTATCGTGTGGTGGATTTTTGGAGTAAGACCCTGAGATGGCATCCGAGGTTTATGTGTGGATTTAAGCTATGTGCTCTCTTCTGTGTTTATATTCATAGCTTGCATACCTTTCCGCTAGATGACCATGTATATCGTATTGTACCCCAGTTGGGGATTCTTACTGAGTAATTCGTTACTCACCCTTATTTTGTGGTTTTCCACAGGTAACCATGGTGCGAGACAGGATGGCTGGAGGAGGAGCTGTGATCATGGAAACCTGTTGTTCGAACTCTGAGTTTATGTCTATGATTCTTTATTTTTTATTTTCCTCTGAATGCATGTAGCTGGGCACGGAGCCCTAGGTTGTTTTCTGACTATTTTTCTAGATTCTAGTACTGTTGTAACCATTGGAAGTTTTGAATGTTTTAAATAAATCTCTGATCAGAGTGAGTTTTGGAAATGGATGTTTCAGGAATTTTGTATTGACTTTTTAAATGGATGTTTGTATGTTTTAGTTTTTTACTTAGAATCCGAAAACCATTCTTGCTGTGACGAACCCGACCCAAAACATGGTCCTAAACCGGGGTTCTCACTCAGCATGCAAGTTAAATATGATAACAAGCGGTTTAGTGCTCATATTTAAAAACCTTTCAAAACCTATGAGAAGGGGGAACCCTTGAAACATAACCAACAATTTTCATTTAAACATAATCAACATGTAAAACAACCTGGCCAGTGTTTATAAAACATACAAACAATTTAAACAACTTTTTAAACAATGTTCCCCTAGGACTCCTGTCCATCTACATGCTGAATAAACAATGCAATAATAAATGACAGAGTGCCGGCAGCTCCCATGATCAATTAGCTCCCTCCGCTATCCCTCCTGGTGTTGTCCCAAGTTACCTGAAAGATAAATAAGGGTGAGTATAAACATACTCAGTAAGAATCCCCAACCGGGGTACAATACGATACATCAGTCATCTAGCACCTCAACATGCAAGCAAACAGCTATCAACACAGATCATAGCTCAACGAGCTCATAATGAAAGTTCTGGAGCCATCGAAAGTCTCCTACTTCCGGCCTAATGATTGATTACCCTGACCAATCCTGGGACATCACCGAGGTATCTTTCACTCAGGGGATTGAACTGATCCCAAGGATGTCCTCAAAGGCCTCTTGCCCTTGCTAATCTGGACTTACTGGAGAATACCCGAAGTCTGGCTCTAAACTAGAAGGAATGGTGTACTCACGAACATTAGCCCGGGGGAGCTCTCCGAACCGGCAACTAACGCGTGTGCGCGCACACCACATGCTGCTGCAATCGGCGTAAATGCGAGGTTCTAAGGGCAAACTACGCGGGCCAGGTATGCATGCTTATGACTCGGAAGCGGTGTCACTGATCACAGTATCGCGAGGCCCTCGGCGCTCATCTGTGCAGCCTGAACCACCGACTTGAAGCTAAGAATCGACCAAGGTAGGCTTACACCGTTGGCAGGGTTCCGCTCTAGCAGGCTACAAACTAGGCATACGCCAATGTGGGTAGCTAAATCCACATCGGCGGTCGGAGGGGAAGCAATATACGTTATGCTGCGCGGACTTTACTCTCCACCAATGGGGACAAAGTACGTTATGTCCGCTCTCAGCCTCTGGATGATGACAAACCCTACAACTCTATCTAAGAGTACATAGTAAAATGATTCCTGGCTAGCAAACAATAATTGACATCAATGACCATTACCTAGCATGATACTACAAACTTAAGCAGGAATCATAAGCATGCTGCAAGAACAATCCTAGCATGGCACTAACATGTAAAATCAGGCAAACATGCTAGCAAGAGATCAATCAAAGCTGCCTATCACTATCATGCTCATAACAGTAAACAAGCATACAAGGCACATAGTGATAATATCGCCGGGTCCACACAACCACGGTAAGAAATCCTTACCTGGAACAAGCAGAAAACAATAATAATCATAAATCAACAAACAACCCACAAGCTTCGATGGAACCCGAGCAGCCTAAACATCAAATAAAGCACCCAAATCAAATACATAAAACACCCCAATTAAATCCATAACCAACAGCCAACAAATCAAGGCCACACGAAGAAAAGACTCGGGAAATACCATCCGAGAAGCCACAAGGCTCGGGCCAAGCCAACACAACCGGGCAGTCGGCAGGCGTGTCGGCCGGGCGCAAGGCATCGGCTGGGCGCAGGCGTAGGGGCGCGGAGGCTACCCTCGGGCGAGCAGGGGCGAGGCAAGAGCGTGCGGCGCGGCTCGGCACAGGGGACGGCGCGTGGGCGCGAGCTCGGCAAGCAACAAGGACGCGCGCGGGGCTGGAAGAAGCGACGAGCCACTGTGGCGCCGGCCGGCACGACATCGCAGGCGGGTCGGGCAACACGACGCTGCTTGCGCTCCTGCAAGACAAGGCGAGCAGGCGGCTACGCATCGGCACCTGGCTGGGGACGGCTCGGCGAGGCGATCTCGCGATGCGGGGACCGGGCGATTTGGGCTTGGGCGAGCAGGGGCTGGGCTGGGCCCGACCTGGGCGGCTAGGGCTCGGGTTGGCTCAGGCATGGGTGAGCTGGGCGGCCAGGGTGGGCGAGCTGGGCGCTAGGGTCGGGTTGGGAGGTGGGGGCTCTGGGCCGAGGAGAGAGAAAGGGAAAAATTGAAAATGGGAAAATGGGGATTTTGTGGAAAATGGGAAATAAAAAGGAAAATGGGATTTTAAAATAAAAAGGGAAAATGGGGATTTAATCTTCATTTTCCAACCTTATCCACTTTTATCCAATTTTAAATAATCCTTAAAATCCTTAAAATCCCATTTCCTGGCTTCCTCCTTCGAGACCCGACTGAAGCAACCTTTTCCAATCAATAACCTCACTTAAATCAACCTCCCGTGATAAACACTAAGGGCCCGGCTACGAATCCCAAAGGAAACACCCAAACAACCATAACTTTGCCCAAAACCCAAATCACAAATTAACTCCCAAACGAAAAGCCCAAACACCTCCGGGACTTGCACCCACAACAAACAAGTTCTCGACAAAGGCGTGAGCCGCTTGAAGCCCCGAAAATCCACAAATCCCGCCGTGGAGCAAAAGACCAAAATACCCCTAAGGGTCAAAATAGCTCTAACGGCCCAACCGAACAACCGAACTCAACCGGAAGCACCTCAAAACCGGAATAGAAAATCGGGCCGTTATAATACTCCCTCCTTTTAAGACTTTCGCCCTCGAAAGTCCTAAGACGAAACGGCTCTAGGAATACTCCACCGATTCCTAACCAACCGAACTTCTGGCTAAGACAACACGAGCCCTTCTTTGAGAACCAAACCCTCTTGGGTTCTCAAAGGCTCAAAGCCACAATGCTATCCAGTCTGCCACAGACTATCTCAACATCGAGACGAGGAACACAACAATGCATCACGCCAAAGACGGCAAAACTAACCACCGCCTCCGCTCCGCCAAGGATCTCAAAAGGCCTTTAAAACAAGGGGCTCAATCTAAACCCCGCTAATCCAACATCGAACACCTCTCACGGTGTTACTCGCAGAAAGAAACTCGCAGACCGGGCACAAGCTCCAAAACTCAACGCCACGCGACCGGCGAATTTCTCTCGAATGCCCATAGTCGTTAACAAATGACCTCAACTCTACACCAAGTCAAGCCAAACAACTGAACCTCTCAGGTTCTAGAAAACTAAACGGCCTACTCTTACTTCACATGAGGCCAGCGAACCACAAAGCTTGCCTACAGCCTTAACGCAAAACAATCAAATCACCAACTGGCGACTGATCCAAAAGGCAAACTTTTCCAACTAGAACGCGCTGAAACTTCAGCTAAGGCCAACCCTAAACGGCAAAACCAGGCACAGGCTCCACTCGGCCAAGCCAACAAACTGGAGCCTCTCAACGGCCGAACGCAAACTTTTCCATGCAAATCTACTAGCAACTGGCCAAAGAGAACATTGCCAGGCAAGGAAACAACCAACATTCCTCTCATGCAAATCTCGGGTAGCAAGGACTAAACATCACGCAGCCACTAGCAACACAACACCTTGAGGATAGCAACTCAAGGGTCTAACCAACCAAAGCCACGGCACCTCTGTGCCAACTCACTCAACTGGCTCAGCTAAAATGCCAACTGCGAAAGCACAACAACTAGGAACAAAGACCATGAAAGGCTTGCTCAGCAGAAACTCAACTCAAGCTCATAACGAGCAAAGCTCGCCTCCAAGCTACCACTCAACACTTAAGTCCAACTGGCTACTCAAAGGACTTCCTCCTTTTAGCCTAGGCCTATCTCATCTTGCGACTAGAAACTCCACACTCGGAACATCGCAAGGAAAATGAACCGACGAGGCTATCTCCAAAGATAATACTCGAGGCTGGCATCCATGGTGCAACTAAACCACCAAGGAAACTAGGGGTTCCTCAAACCCCAAAGAACCAATAACTTTCCAGCAAAAGCTCAACTCTGAAACTAGCTGGCCTCCGCTCTTGCTAGGACAAACAACTTCTCGCTTGCTAACAACACTATGTAGGGACCCTCTCGCTGGGCTAACCACTGCGCTACTCTGATCCACTACACAACTCAGAAGCTACGCTGACTACTCCTCAACGGGGAACGATTCCCCAACAAGCGAACTTCTGAAGGGCAGCGAACATCACACATGCTCGCTGACTAGCTCAAACCCAGGGGCAACAACAACCAACTCTCTTGGAAGCAACACCCAAGGGAAAACCTCAACCGATTGGACCACCAATCCAGAACTAGAAAATATTACTCAACCACCGAGGGAGGGGTCAACTCTCAAAACTTCCTGACTAGGAATAAGTCCTCAGGGCAACGCCCTATTGCTCGAACCGAGCTAGCTCTTGAAACAACAAGAGAACCAAATCTTGGTCAACACCAAGCACCAACTAGCCACCACACCTAACCAATCCGGCTCTACTCCAAACAAGCACTAGCTTGCTAGACTACCAAGTCTGCAAGCAACTCACCCACTTTAACACCGCCCAGGTCCGACTGGGATCTCCGGAGAGGCTTTCCACAACCTAGGGATCCTCCGATCACCCTCCCGACACACACACGGCCACAAACGATCTAACAGATAACCGGCCACACGGGCATAACCTCTCCAAAGATCTCAACTACGCCGCCAACTCCAACTTGAAAACCAAGAGGACCGGAAACGCTACAGATGCACGCCATCCTCCTACTCAAACATCACCACAAGATACCTTTCGCCCAAGGTAAGGATCCGAACAACTCTCTTAGTTATAATCAGAACGGCCCGCTTTTCCATTCCGGCTTCCTGTACTTCTGCTCGTAACTGGGGCAACCGGTTGGGCTGCATATGCCTTTTTAACCTTTAAGGGTATTTTCGTCTTTTTGCTCCCCGGTCAGAGGTTGAGGATTTTCAGGGCTTCAGGGTCACTTCGGCCTTCGTTGAGACTTGATTGATATTGGTTGCAAGACCCAAGGAGTTTGGGTTAGTTGATTAGAAGTTCGGAGACATTCCGGTTAATACCAAAATTAATTGGAAATTAATTGGTCCCATTGAGATTTGAACCCTTGCCCTAATGGTGAAATTGGAGTTTTAAGAAAAAGAGATTTAGTTAAAAAGAAAAGAATTTCTTTAGCCGGGACCCGCAAGAGAAAGCCTTGGGAAGGGAATTTTAGGTCTCCTAACCCTTTTAAAATAGGAAAAAGAAGGAAATTAGGGAAAACCCTCTTTGTTCCCTTGGTAGCCACACTCTCTCTCTCTCTCACTCTCTCTCTCTCTCTCTCTCTCTCTCTCCTAAAACCGAGCCACCTAGCCGAGCCACCCTAACCCAGCCGCACCACACCGCCCGCCACCACCATCGGGCACGCACTGATCGCACCAGCCGCTCAACCCCTTGCCTCGCCACCCGCCGGTTCTAGCAGCCCAGACACTCCACTGTCGCAGACGCCCAAAGACCGCCGACGACGTCGCCATGGCCGCCCACGATCAAGATCAGACCGAAGCTCGCCAGCCAGAGACTCGACGCCGCCGCAGCATGTCCCTGGCTGAGCCAGCCTGCTGGCCTGGTCGCCTCCGCAGCTCGATCGCCCAAGACATCGCCTCATTGGTTACAAGGGCCCGCTTCTGCTGGCTGCTCGCCGCGCTTGCCGCGAGCCCGCTCCAGCAGTGTCCTCCGCCGCTTGCCGTGGCGCCTAGCGCTCAGCGCCAGGCGCTGGGCTGCACTTCTCGCTCACAAGCCAGCTGGGCCCAAACTCGCCCCTTGCTGCTGACACCGTGTCTTCTCGGCTGGTAATTCCCTAACCTTTCCCTTTTAGATTTTTAAGTCGTTGGTCGTTTGATATTTATTTAGGATGCTTTTATTATGCCTAGGTTGCTCGGGTT
Source organism: Sicyos edulis (assembly GCA_036507275.1). Taxonomy (NCBI): domain Eukaryota; kingdom Viridiplantae; phylum Streptophyta; class Magnoliopsida; order Cucurbitales; family Cucurbitaceae; genus Sicyos; species Sicyos edulis. Next base: position 51,300,920 of record CM071846.1, on the reverse strand, counting down.
CGTTATTAAGCTCGAGGGTCTTAATTGATTGGTGATAGCTATTTTCCACTTGTTTCGTGTAAGGATTCCTTACCGTGGTTGTGTGGACTCGCGATGCTTTCTTGATTAGTACTTTAAATGCATGTTTACTTTTATGAACATGATTAGTGGATAGGACACTTGTGATTGCATTCTTGCTAGCATGTTTGCTTGTTTGTACATGTTAGTGCCATGCTAGGATTGTTCTTCCAAAGATGCTTGAGATTCCCGCTTTAAGTTCGTAGTCCCATGCTAGGTTATGTATGATCGATGATTATTGTGTATGTTAGCCAGAATCGCTTACTCAGACTCTAGCTAGTGTAGTAGAGTTGTCATCATCTAGAGGCCGAGAGCGGACATAACGCACCTTGTCCCCACCTGGCCGGGAGTTGAGCGAAGCATAACGCATATTGCTTCCTCAGAAACGACCTGACCTTGATGGGGTTCTAAAATGGGCCGTTAACTAAATGCATGCAAAAGGAAATCATAAGAGTGGGAAAACATTTAAACAACTAAACATTCATTTACAAAATAGTTAATGATCAAGATTTTTCTTAAAATCATCAAAACACTTCAAACCATAAGTTTTCCTTACAGCATCAAAATCCATTTACATGTCAGATTCAAAATAAAACAAAATAAGACACGACAGAGTGTCAAGAAGATCCATGATCTCCCGCCTACCTCCCTTAGCCACCCTGTGCCGCCCCGAGTTACCCGAAAGATAAAGTAAGGGTGAGTATAAAAATACTCAAGAAGAATCCCCAACCGGGTACGATACGATGCAATCAATCATCTAGCAACCTAGTACACGTGCAAACAGATATCAACACGCATCTTGCTCAACGAGCTTAAAAGGCAAAATCGAGTCTTCGAAAGTCTCCTACTTCCGCCTAATGATTGGTTCTCATAACTAATCCCGGACATCTCTCGAGGGTCTTTCTCCTCACCAATTGATCACTTCTCAAAACCGATCCTAAGGATGTCCTCAAGGGCCTCTTTACCCTTGCTAATAAACCGACTATCGGAGAGTACCAAGTCTAGCTCTAAATCGAAGAAATGGTGTACTCACGACATTAGCCCGAGGAGCACTCTGCATCGGGCGACTAACGCTGCAGTGCAGCGCAGACACCGCATGCTCTTCTCGCAACCGGGCGAAATGCGGGGCCTAAGGGCAAACCACGCGGGCCGTGCACGCATGCCTAAAACTTGAAGCGTGTCATCGATCACAAAGTGGCGCGAGGCCCTCGACGCCTCCCCGTGGCGTACCGATCCACCGACTGAAGCTAAGAACCGCCAAGGTAGGCTTACACCGCTATGTGGTTCCGCCTAGCAGCTACAACCAGGCTTAGGCCGATGAGGTAGCTAATTCTCATTGGCTGCCGGAGGGGAAGCAATATACGTTATGCCTCGCTCTACCCCGAATAGGTGGGGACAAAGTACGTTGTGTCCACTCTCACTCCGGATGAAGACAAACCCTACAACACTAGCTAAGAGTACAGAGTGAGAGATTCTTGGCTAACATATACATTAGACATCAATCATACATATCCTATCATGATACTAAGAACTTAAAGCAGTGAATCTCGAGCATGCTGGAAGAACAAACCTAGCATGGCACTAACATGTACAAATGTGCAAACATGCTAGCAAGAATTCAATCACAAGCTATCCTATCCACTAACATGCTCATAAAAGTAAACAGCATACGAGGCACAATCAAGAAAGCATCGCAGGTCCACACAACCACTCAGAAGAGATCCTTACCTCGAAACAAGCAGAAAATAATAATTATCACGACTCAACGATTAATGACCTCGAGCTTTAATCGAATCTCGAACAACCTAAGCATTTCAATAAAACACCCAATTTAATTACAAATCAGCAGCACCAACAACTCTGAGTCCAAAGAGGGAAAAGACTCGGGAAATACCAACCGAGAAGCACAAGGCTCGCCAAGACAACACAGCCAGGCAGTCGGTCGGCAGCCTAAATGGTCGGCCGGGCGCGCAGACGGCCGGGCCGGGCGCGCAGACACGGCAGGAGGCTCGCCGGGCGCTACTGGCTCGGCAGGAGCTCGGCGGGGCGCCACGGCACGGACGAGCTACTGGACGCGATGGGCGCGCGGCGAGGCTCGGCTAGGAGGAGGCACGCGAGCCGGGGCTCGACGCCACGCCGACACGACGACGACGCTACGGCAAGCTCGACGACACACTGGCGATCGGGACGCGCGCGGGCGCTCGCAGACGGTGAGGGCCGGAGTCGGGCGAGCTAGGTCCCGCTTGGGGCGGTGGCTGGCTCGAGGTGGCTCGCACGCTGCACTGGTCGGGTGGTGGGCGAGCAAGGGCTCTGGTGAGGGCTATGGTCGGGTGAGGAGGAGAGAGAGAGAGAGAGAGAAAAGGAAAATAAACACATGGGAAAAATGGGGGAAAATCCTTATTTTAATAATTTCCTTTTTCCTTTTTCTTTCTTTTTTTCTCTTTATTTAAATTCCATACTTATCCAAACAAATCCAATTTATCCATTTTCCAATTTTTCCAAAAATCCTTAAATCTCATTTTTGGCTTCTCTTCGAGACCCTACCAAGCAAATCTTTCCAATCATAAAACTCACTTATAAATCACTAAGGCAAAGGTTCAAAATCCCAAATCCTCGATCGAGAGCAAAAGACCAAAATACCCCTAAGGGTTAAAATGCTCTAACGGCCCAACCGATTGCCCTAATATCAACCGAGAGTACCGAATAACCGGAATTGGAAAATCTGGTCATTATAATACTCCTCCTTTAAAGACTTTCGTCCTCGAAAGTCCTAAGATCTGAATAGCCCGGTAATGAGTCCTCATCTCATCCTCTAACTCCCACGCCGCCTCTCCGCCTCCGATGCCTCCAAAGAACCTTTACTAAGCTTATCTCTCGGCTGCGCTGAGAAACCTTGCGCCACGAGCCAAAATCTGAACGGGCTTCCTCGAAGGATAAATCTTCACTCAACTCTAAAGGCTCATGCTCTAACACATGCGACGGATTCGCCACGCATCGCCTCAAGATCGAAACATGGAACACATTATGCACCGCTAAAGACGGGGCAAGGCTAACCGATAGGCTATCGCTCCGATCCGCTCAAGGATCTCAAAAGGCCCTACAAACCTTGGGCTCAATTTGCCTTTCTTTCCAAACCTTAACACACCACGCATTGGTGCTATTTTCGTAAAAACATGTTGACCAACCTCAAACTCCAAATCTCTACGCCTCACATCGGGCAGAATTTTTCTCGCCTACTTTGAGCCGTTAACATGCGAGCCCCGATCTTCTCGCATGACAGCCGTCGCTTGTCATCCCAAGTAACTCGGGTCCCGTAACCTCGCCTATCACCAACCTCTTCCCAAAACATCTGGGATCTACAACGCTTACCATACAACGCTTCAAAAGGAGCCATCCAATAGTCGATCGATAGTGCGTTGTTGTAAGTTTAACTCCATCAAATACAGTGTACCGGGTCCCAATCGCTCGAAAGTCCAAAACACATGCTCTCAACATATCTTCCAGACCGATTCACCCTCTCGGCCCGACCATCGGTTTGAGGGTGAAAGGCGCGGCTGAAAGCCGCACTCGCCTTCCCATACCCTTCCGAGCGCTCCAAAAGCGGGATGTGAACCGAGAATCCCGATCCGACACTATCTTCACGGCACTCTCGTGGTACCGAACAACCGCCCAAAAATAATCGCCCATCGCCTCCACGGTATAATTAATCTCGCCGGGATAAAGTGGGCACTCTTAGTCACGGTCCACAATTACCCAGATCCGGGTAAACCTCTCGGTGTCCTCGCAACCCCGAGATATAATCCATCGAAATCTCGCCCCACTTCCATTGTGGAACACTCAACGGTACGAACAAACTCGCAGCTTCGCCGGGAGCCTTCACTTGCCGACAAGTGAGACACCGCCAACAAACTCACTATGTCCTCTTCATACCCATCCACCAAAACGCTCGCTTGAGATCTCGATACATCTTGGTACCTCCCGGGTGCCAAGTGAAAGGGGAACTATGCGCTTCTGGCGAGCAACTCGGCTCAATCCTCGCTACTCAGAACGCACAACCGACCCTCGTGATCTCAAGCCTCCGTCTCGTGCTACAACAAAGTCAAAATCACCATCCGCCTCGACTCTCTCAAGCAATCTCTTTAACTTGGGATCACTTAGCCGATCGTCGATGATCCTCTCGCTAAGCGACGGCCGAATCGATAATCGGGCTACTCCGGCCAGAACCTCTCCTAACAAAATCGCGATACCGGCCGCTCAAACTCCTTCCTCAATTCAACGAGAGCTCAAGAAAGCCGCACGCGACGCCTTCCTACTCAAAGGCATCGCCCACGACGTTGGCCTTCCGGATGATACAAGATCTCACAACCGTAGTCCTTACCAACTCGAGCCATCTTCTCGCCTCATGTTCAACTCCTTCTCGAGTGAAGAAATACTTAAGGCTCGTGGTCCGTGAATAGTTGAATCCTTTCACCATACAAGTAGTGCCTCCAAATCTTTAGGGCAAAAACAATCGCAGCCTAACTCCATATCATGAGTTGTAATTTTTCTCATAGGGCTTCAATCGCGGGAAGCATAAGCTATCACCTTTCCATGCCGCATCAACACACGCATTTCTAAACCATACTTGGATGCATCATCAGAAACTACGAAACCTCCCGCTCCTCGCTCAGAACCGCCAACATCGCGCCGATGTCAAATCGCGGCTTAAGCCGGGCAAAACTTTCTTCACATCTAGCATCCCAAACAAAGTCAACACCCTTCTTGGTCGACGGTTAAGGGTGCCGCTTAACGGAAAAGTCTTTCACTTAAACGCCGATAATAACTCGCTGCACCAGAAAATCGCGAATCTTGGTGACCGCTGACGGTCCGCCCATGAACCGATCGCTTCTATCTTTATGGGGTCCACCGCTATACCATCTACCAAACAATATGACCAAGGAAAGCTACTTTCTAGCCGTAACTCACACTTAGAGAACTTTTTATAACAACTAATTTTTCGCAATGTCGCCAAAACTTGCCTCAAATGCGAAGCATGGTCCTCTTTTGTCTTGGAATAAATCAAAATGTCGTTTATGAATACGATGACAAAGTTATCCAAGAATGCCTTGAACACTGGGCCCATCATATCCATAAACGCCGCAGAGCGCTCGTTAATCCAAAAGACATAACCACGAACTCATAATGACCATACTCGATCCGAACGCGGTCTTAGGGATATTCAGATCCCGAATCCTCACCGATGGTACCGACCTCAAATCAATCTTAGAAAATACCGAGGTTCCTCAAGCCGATCGAATAGATCATCAATACGCCGGCAGGATACTTATTCTTCACCGTGACTTTATTCAAATACTCTCTATAATCTATACATAATCGCATGGATCCATCCTTCTTCTTAACAAACAAGACAGTGCTCTCACGGGACACACTCTACTAACGAAACCTCGATCCAAAGAATCCTTGCAATCGTGATTTTGAGTTCTTTCAACTCACTGGCGCCATACGATACTGTGGCTTTAGAAATAGGAAGAGTCCTGCTCCACCAATGGTGAAGTCTAACTCCCTCTTCGGGGTAAACCCAGAACTCTCAGGAAAACATCTACAAATTCTTGCACCATTGTGGACCATGTCAATGCAGACAACGCAGAACTAACATCTCCCGACAGCTTTGCCAAGAAACCCAAAGCTCCTCGAGCTAACAATCTACGGCTTTCACCGCACGAGATTAATGGTGGGAAAATTCCACTCGAACACCGCGAAACTTGAAACTTGGCTTCCGAGGTGGCTCAACACAACTTCTTTTCGGTGGCGCCTATCAAAGCATGGTTCTCCGCCAACCAATCCATACCAAGGATCACATCAAAACCGCTCCATAGATGTAACTAGGAGGGTAGCATCTAGAGTCTTATCGATATCCGAACCCGGCCACTCTTAACTCTACCGCTAGCTAACAAACTTACTCCCGAGGGAGTGGCAACACACACCTCAAACCCTAAAGGTTCGAGTTCCACAAGCTTGTCTAACAAATGCATCAGATATAAAAGAATGGGTCGAACTCGAATCAAACAACACAAATGCATAATGCTCTAAGACAAGTAGCGCACTCAGAATCGCATTGTCAAGACGCTCCGCCTCCCGGCGAGTAGTGGCAAACACCCGCCCGCGGCTGACCGACCGGTCCCTGGCCGCCGCGCATCCCGAGTACGCCGCCATATGCTCTTTCCCCGCCACATCCTCAGTAGCAAGCCTTGGGCGATGCCTCACACAAAACCAAAATGAGTCTTTCCGCACTTGTTGCACCGAGCAAGCCGCTTGACCTCGCCCGCCGCGATCCTCGGTTTCTATCTCGAGGCGGCGCCGATCCCGACCTTTAAATCGCCTGATGGCGAGTCTCGCGCCCACCGAAAGCGGGAAACCACTAGAAGACCCAAACTTCCTCTTATGTCCGTAACGTCGCTGAAAGCAGCCGAACTAATCGAATCGAGCAACAACTTCTCGTGATCGGGCGGATACTTCAATTATAGATCGTGGCCAACTCCATCGCCGGTCATAACTCTCGTGGAGCGAGTGCTCGAACATCCCGAGCAACCTCCTTCTCACCCACAAATGAATTTCTTAGTCTTGAGCTCCTCGCTTGCAACGAGCTCTGGGGCGAAATAACTATACTCGAGAACTTCTTTTCATAGGCAACACATCGCTGTAACCCTCTGCTTTCAGATTCGAGAAGGCCTCTCGCCATCTCCCCGCCGAGCCTCGTCATTAACATATTTAGCTCAACTTCGTTCTAAAGAACTCCTGTGTGGTCGGAGAAGACCCATCCTGGTCTAGCTCTATTTTTGGACTCCCACCACCACCGGGCCGTGTCGTTGAGAACATGGGCCGCACATCTCGCTCGCACATCCGGGCATCCCATAACTCTAAAGATGTACTCCATCCTTGCCAACCACCTGATCGCCACAAGTGGGTTCTCCTCAAGCATCAAATTCCTTCGGCTTCCACTTGTGAAATCTTTCAACCACTTGCCAAATTCAGCAGCCTCCTCAACACTATCAAGTGAATCACCTGGTTCTCACGACCGACCCACCGGCTGAGCTACCCGAGCATCGGGCTACCTGGAGCTACCGAGCTACCGGGGTGCTCGCTGATAAGTCGGGTCAATTGGGCTATCTGCGCTCTAGACTCTCTCTCTCATACCGCTAGTCGCTACCGAAGTCTCGCCGCGCTGCCATTAGGCCCATCATCATATCTCTCATAGCGTAAACATCTCCCCGAGCTACAACTTGAGGCATAGCAGCCTCCACCCCTACACCGGGCAAGCTAGCATCCGGAGCCACGGGCGTACCTACGAGCCCGATAAACCCCGGGCGGCCGGCTCTACAAAGATCTCGAATTTGCAGCCCGAATGGACTCCGCTTCCATCGCGTGTAACCGCATATCGCGATCTACACGAAAAACCACTACGGGTTAGCAACTCGGACTCCTCCGCCAACAAGGATAATGCATGTGTATCGCATAAAGTATCGTGAAACAAAACCCTTAGCTTAAAGGACTTAGACAAACCTCGCGCCGTGGAGTGCCTGAGATCATGGGAACCCAACCTACAAACAAAGTTAGTCTACGTAATCCATGACTCGTGCTCGATACTAAATCAGAATGACTAATCTTGATGGGGTTCTAAAATGGGCCGTTAACTAAATGCATGCAAAAGGAAATCATAAGAGTGGGAAAACATTTAAACAACTAAACATTCATTTACAAAATAGTTAATGATCAAGATTTTTCTTAAAATCATCAAAACAAGTTCAAACCATAAGTTTTCCTTACAGCATAAAAATCCATTTACATGTCAGATTCAAAATAAAACAAAATAAGACACTTACAGAGTGTCAAGAAGATCCATGATCTCCCAGCCTACCTCCCTTAGCCACCTCGGTGTCAGTCCCGAAGTTACCCGAAAGATAAAGTAAGGGTGAGTATAAAAATACTCAAAGCAAGAATCCCCAACTCGTAACGATACGATGCAATCAATCATCTAGCAACCTAGTACACGTGCAAACAGATATCAACACGCATCTTGCTCAACGAGCTTAAAAGGCAAATCGAGTCTTCGGAAGTCTCCTACTTCCTACTCAATGATTGGTTCTCATAACCAATCCCGACATCTCTCGAGGGTCTTTCTCCTCACCCAATTGATCACCTTCAAAAACCGATCCTAAGGATGTCCTCAAGGGCCTCTTTACCCTTGCTAATAACTCGACTATCGGAGAGTACCCAAGTCCGGGCTCTAAACCGAAGAAATGGTGTACTCACGACATTAGCCCGAGGAGCACTCTGCATCGGCTGACTAACGCGGTAGCGCAAGACACCGCATGCTCTTTCTCGCAATCGGGGCGAATGCGGGGCCTAAGGGCAAACTACGCGCCTGCACGCATGCCTACAAACTTGAAGCGGTGTCACCGATCACAAGTGGCGCGAGGTCTCTACGGCGCTCTCCCGTGGTACCGATCCACCGACAAGCTAAGAACCGGCCAAGGTAGGCTTACACCGCTAAGTGTGGTTCCGCCCTAGCAGTGCTACAAACCAGGCTTAGGCCGGCGAGGTAGCTAATTCTCATTGGTCGCCGGGAGGGGAAGCAATATACGTTATGCCTCGCTCTACCCCGACCGGTGGGGACAAAGTACGCTTGTGTCCACTCTCACCGGATGAAGACAAACCCTACAACACTAGCTAAGAGTAGCAGAGTGAGAGATTCCTCTGCCAATATATACATTAGACATCAATCATACATATCCTATCATGATACTAAGAACTTAAAGCAGAATCTTTGAGCATGCCGAAGAACAAACCTAGCATGGCACTAACATGTACAATGTGCAAACATGCTAGCAAGAATTCAATCACAAGCTATCCTATCCACTAACATGCTCATAAAAGTAAACAGCATATGAGGCACAATCAAGAAAGCATCGCAGGTCCACACAACCACTGTGAAGAGATCCCACCTGAAACAAGCAGAAAATAATAATTATCACGACCAACAATTAATGACCTCGAGCTTTAATCGAATCTCGAACAACCTAAGCATTTCAATAAAACACCCAATTTAATTACAAATCGCCAGCCCAACAACTCGAGTCCAAAGAGGGGAAAAGACTCGGGAAATACCAACCGAGAAGCACAAGGCTCCTACAAGACAACACAAATGAAGGCGCCGGGTCGGCAATAAATGGTCGGGCCGGGCGCAAGCAGAGGGTCGGGCCGGGCGCGCAGACACGGCAGGAGGCTCGGCTGGGCGCTACCGCTCCGGCAGGAGCTCATTGGGGCGCGCTGTGCACGGACGAGCTGCAGGACGCGATGGCGCGCGCGCGAGGCTCGGCTTAGGAGGAGGCACGCGAGCTGGGGGCTCGACGCCACAGCCGGCACGACGACGCCGCGGGCAAGCTCTGGACGACACACTGGCGACGACGACGCGCGGCGCTTCGCACGGTGAGGGCCGGAGCCGGGCGAGCTAGGTCCCGCTTAGCGGCTGGCTCGAGGTGGCTCGCACATTGCGCACCGGGTCGGGTGGTCACGAGCAAGGGCTCCTGGGTGAGGGCTATGGTCGGGTGGAGGAGGAGAGAGAGAGAGAGAGAGAGAAAAGGAAAATAAACACATGGGAAAATGGGGAAAATCCTTATTTTAATAATTTCCTTTTTCCTTTTTCTTTTCTTTTTTCTTTTTATTTAAATTCCATACTTATCCAAATAAATCCAATTTATCCATTTTCCAATTTTTCCAAAAATCCTTAAATCTCATTTTTGGCTTCCTCTTCGAGACCCGGCTCAAGCAAATCTTTCCAATCATAAAACTCACTTATAAATCACTAAGGCAAAGGTTCAAAATCCCAAATCCCGACCGAGAGCAAAAAGACCAAAATACCCCTAAGGGTTAAAATGCTCTAACGCCCAACCGATTGCCCTAATACCAACCGAGGGTACCCGAATAACCGAATTGGAAAATCGGGTCGCTACACTTCCCGGCCAATTAATGAGGATTAGCTACTTCATTGGCATAAGTTTAATTTGTAGCTCGCTAGAGCTTAACACCGCCAACGGCAAAGCCTACCTTGGCCGGTTCTAGCTTCAGTCGGTGGTGGTACAGCCGCATGCATGAGTGCCGAGGGCCTCGTGACATCGTGTTCAAAGCGACACCGCTTCGAAGTTTTAGGCATGAGTACCGCCCGCGTAGTTTTTACTTTAGGCACCCACATTTACGCCAAGCGGTAAAGAAGATGCGGTGTGCGCAAGACACGCTTTAGTCGCCGGTTCGAGAGCTCCCGGCCAATGTTCGTGAGTACACCGCCTTCCGCTTTAGAGCTTGCATTTCGTGTACTCCCGATAGTCCAGATGAGAGCGTAGGGCACGAGGCCCTTGAGGACACCCATTGGGATTGGCTCTTGAAGACCAATTGGTCGAGGGAGAAAGACTCGAGGGTGTCTGACATCTTTGGGATCGGTTTTTGAGCTCGATCAATTGGCCGAGGGAGAAAGACCTCTGAGATGTCCCGGATTGGTTATGAGAACCAATCATTAGGTCGGAGGTAGGAGACTTCCGAGGACTCCGAATTTGCTCTTGTGAGCTCGTTGAGTCGAGATCCTTGTTGATAACCTGCTTGCATGTGTACTAGGTTGCTAGATGATTGTTTGCATCGATCGCACTCCTGGCCGGGATTCTTATCGAGTATGTTTATACGCACTCTTATTGTGGTTTCTTCCATGTGTAACTTGGGACAAAGACCCAGGCGCCAGCGAGGGAGCCGAGATCATGGATGTTGGCCGACACTGGCCGTGTCTTATTTCACTGCTTTTGATTTCAAAGATGTAGTTGGACTTGGGTCCGTAGGGAAAACTTATGATTTGAACTATTTTACGCTTTTAAGGAAAGTACCGATCACCACTATTTTTAATTTGAATGGATCGCTTTGCCTAATGAATGTTTACTTTGTTTTTAATGTTTTCACTTTATCTTGAAAAGTTTACAACCCGACCGATCGGGTCCTTTTATGCTTTTCACCGCATGCCGAGTAAAGATCTAGGTTTAGCACCATTTTCGGCCTCGGTCTTTACGCTTGGTACCGAGCGCAGAGTCATAGATTCCTGAGACTAACCCGCTTGTAGGTTGTGTTCCCATGATCTCCGTGACTCCACACGCTGTGCAGTTTGTCTAAGTTCAATAAGCTAAGGGTTTTGTTTACGATACTATATGCGCGACACATGTGTTATCTTTGTTGGCAGAGAAAGTCCGAGCGTGGACTAACCTGCTGTGGTTTCCGTAGATCGCCAAAAGATGCCTAAGTTACACGCAGCGTGGAGCAGTTCATCCGAATTGCAAATAGAGATGCCGCAGAGCCGCCAACAAGATATCGTGCTCAGAGGCGCCCGTGGCACCAGAGGCTAACTTGCCCCAGAAGGGGTGGAGGCCGCTATGCCTAAAGGTACAAATTTCCAGGAGGAGATATTTATGCTATGAGAGATATGATGATGGGCCTAATGGCCGAGCAGAGAGCTGAGATCAAAGCAGCCTAGCAGCAAGCAGAGAGAGGAGTCTAGGGGCACGATAGCCCAGCTTGACACACCATGTAGCAGTGCACCCCAGCCAGCCTCTTGTACCCGAGCAGCACTCCCAAAGAGCCCTGTGAGTCTGTAGGCTCAACAGAGGGGCAGGTGGTCATCGTGACTACCAAACTCACTTGATAGTGCAGAGGAGTCACTGAGTTTGGCAAGTGGTTGAAAGATTTCACCAAGTGGAAGCCGAGGGAATTTGATGCTTTAGAGAACCCACTTGTGGCGCTGGGTGTGGTTGGCAAGAATGGAGTACATCTTTAGAGTTATGGGATGCCCAGATGTACAGAGGCCGAGATGTGCGTGCCCATGTTCTCTCCGACACACCACCGAGTGGTGGTGGGAGTCCACGCTAGAGCTAGACCACCGGATCTTCTCCACCACCCGGGAGTTCTTTAGAACGTAAGTTCAGAGCTAAGCATGTTAATGACGAGGCTCAGCAGAGATGGCAAGAGGCCTTCTAATCTAAAACAGGATCGAGTAGTATTGCCGCCATTTAAAAGAAGTTCTCGTGAGTACAGCCTACTTTGCCCGTGAGCTCATTGCCACCGAGGAGCTTAAGACTAAGAAGTTTATTTGTGGGCTGAGGAAGGAGGTTGCTCAGATGTTCTGAGCACTCGCCCCGAGAGTTATGACCGAGCAAAGTGGAGTTGGCCACGATTTATAATCCAAGTATCCGCCAAAGGCAGGATTCTCTGCTCCAACTCACCGGGCCAAAGATGCTCAAGAAAAGATTCCGGCGTAAGAGGAAGTCCGGGACTTTAGTGGTTTCCGCACAGTGGTCGCGATACTCGCCGCTGTGGTCAGGCCAGAGGTCGAGATCAGCACCAACCCTAGGGTAGAGCCCGTGATCGCCAAAGCAGGAGGGGCCAGCAAACAATTTCATAGTAGCAACAAGTGTGGAAGGGCACACTTTGGTTTGTGTGGAGCATCGCCCCATGCTTGCTACAGATGTGGCAAGCAAGGGCATTTGGCCAAATTCGTGACTCGTGATTTAGCAGCAATACAGGACTGCCCAACAAAGCAGGCCGGTGTTTGCCACTACTCGCCAGAGGCTGAGCGTGACTGATGATGCAGCTTGTGCACGTACGTTTGTCTTACAAGATTATGCATTTGTATTGTTTGATCTCGTGTTCGACCCATTCCTTTGTTTCTCGATGCATTCGTTAGACAAGCTTGTGTGGAACTCGAACCTCTCAGGGCTCGAGCTGTGGTGTTGCCACTCCCTGGGTGTGAGTATGTTAGCTAGCAAAGAGAGTTAAGCATGGCTGAGCATACAGTATATCCTGATGAGATTCTAGAGGCTACCTCATAGTGCTGTCTATGAGCGGCTTCGATGTGATCCTTGGCATGGATTGCTGGCGGAGAACCATGCATTGATAGATCCGCCACGAAAGAAGTGGTGTTTAGGCCGCCTCTGGCTAAGCTTCAAGTTTCGCTGTCTGTCCATATGAACTTGCCCGCCACCGATCTCAAAGTAGAAAGCCCGTAGATTGTTAGCTCGAGGAGCTTGGGGCTTCTTGGCAAAGCCGCCAGAGATAGTAGTATCGCTGTTGGATCGCTGACATGGTCCCCGTCGGTGCAAGAGTTTGCGCACGCTTCGGTCAGCTACTGCTGGTTTACCTTCGGCGGAGTTAGACTTCACCATCGAGCTAGAGCCAGGACTCTTCCCATTTTCTAAAGCCCCGTGATCGTATGGCGCCAGCTTGAGTTAAAAGCTCAAAGTGCGCTTGCAAGAGATATTGGATCGAGGTTTCATCCGACCGAGTGTGTCCCTCGTGGGGAGCACCTGGGCCTCGCTTGTTAAGAAGAAGGATGGATCCATTCGTCCTCAGATATAGACTACAGAGAGCTGAATAAAGTCACTATGAAGAATAAGTATCCCCCCGCCGCGTATAGATGATCTGCTTGATCACCTTCAGTGGAGCCTCAGTTGTTTTCTAAGATTGATTTGAGGTCGTGGTACCATCAACCGAGGATTCGGATGCGTATATCCCAAAGACCGTGATTCGTGACGAGGTATGGTCATTATGAGTTCGTGGTCATGTCTTTTTTGACTAACGAACGCCCCGCACCTCTGCTCATGGACATGATGGACAGAGTGTTCAAGGCATTCTTGACAACTTTGGTCATCGATATTCATAGATTTACATTTTGATTTATTCCAGGACAAAGTGAGGGACCATGCTTCGTGATTTGAGGCAAGTTTGGATAAAGATTAAGCAGAGAACCAGCTTGTTCGCAAAGTTCTCTAAGTGTGAATTCGGCTAGAGAGAGTAGCCTTCTCTGGGCATATCGTGGCTCGAGAAGATGGTGTAGCCAAGTGGACCCCGCAAAGATAGAGGCAGTTAGCTCATGGGCGGACCGACGACGCCGCCGAGATACGCATTTTCTCGGGGATCAAGCAAGTTATTACCGCATGGTTGCGGAAAGACTTTTCGCTAAGGCAAAGACTCCTAACCCGGCCTCTGACGACAAAGAAGGGTGTTGACTTTGTTTGGGATGCTAGATGTGAGGAAAGTTTTGCCTGTGCTTTAAGCTCCGCTTTGACGACAAAGACTGTGTTGGCAAACTCCTAAGGAACAGGAGGTTTCGTAGTTTATAGTGATGCTTCCAAGTATGGTTTAGGCTGTGGTGTTGATGCAAGACGGGAAGGTGATAGCTATGCTTCCCATAGCTTGAATCCTTATGAGAAGAACTATCCAACTCATGATATGGAGTTGGTCAGCAGCTTGTTTTTGCCCTCAAAGATTTGGAGGCACTACTTATATGGTGAGAGGATTCAGCTTGTTCACTGGACTCACCGTGTGAGCCTCAAATATTTCTTCACTCGTAATGAGTTGAATATGAGGCAGAGGAGGTGGTCGGGAGTTAGTAAAGGACTACGATCATGAGATCTTGTACCATCCCGAAAAGCCAACGTTGTGGCCGATGCAATTTGAGTAGGAAGACGCCGTGATTCAAGGGCTTTGGTTGAGCTCTTCGTTGAATTGCAAAGAGCTCGAGCGCACGCCGAGGCGCAGCTTTGTTGGGAGAGGTTACCGCTGTGGTAGCTCCCATCGGGCACCGCTCAAATTGTCGCTAAGTAGAGGATCATCGACACAACCGGGCTTGAGTGATCCCGGGTTAGAGAGATTGCTCGAGAGAGTTGAGGCCGATGGCGATTTCGACTTTGTTGTTGCACCTGCATTTATAAGCTTGAGATACAGAGGCTCCGCTGTGCTTCCCGGACGACGCAGCAGGATTCGAGCCGAGTTGCTCACCGGAGGCACATAGCCTCTCTTTCACTTGGCACCCTGTGAGGTACCAAGATGTATCGTGATCTCGCAGCGCTTTTGGTGGATGGAATGAAGTGGATATAGCGGAGTTTGTTAGCCTCTAAGCGGTCTCACTTGTCGCCAGTGAAGGCACCTGTGCGTAGGCCACGGTGTTTATTGCAGCAAACCCATTAAGTGTACCACAGCTGGAAGTGGGACGAGATTGCGATGGATTATATCTCTCTCGGTTTACCGAAGGACACCGAGAGGGTTCTCTCAGATTTGGGCAAAGAGGGATCTACTGCGATCAAGAGTGCACACTTTATTCCCCGTAGAGGATTAATTATACCGTGGGAACATGGGGCATAAATTATTCCTGGGAGCAGATTATCCGCGTATCATGGAGTACCCACGGAGGATAGTGTCCGATCGCGGATTCAAGCTGTTCACATCTCGCCTCGAGAGCGCCCATAAGTGTTTGGCATAATCGAGTGCGCCTTCAAGATCGCTTTTCCACCTCAAACCGGATGGTCGACGCGAGAGGGTGAATCGACTCGGAAGATATGTTGAGAGCCTGTTTTGATTTTCCTGTGCGCTCGGGACCAAGATCAGATTTGATGGAGTTCGCCTACAACAATAGCTATCGCGACTATTCGATGGCCCCATTCGAGGCATTGTATGGTAAGCGCTGCAGATCCCTGGTGTTCGGGAAGAGTGTAAAGACCCGACCCAAAAAGGGGCTCTAAATGGGCCTTTACCCCAATGCATGTAGTGAAAATAAAAGACATTATGAAAATACATTTTGATCCCAAGTAAAAATGTAAACATTCAACAACTAAAACATACATTTCTAAAAGCATACTGATCAGAGATTTATTTAAACCATTAAAACAATCCACAAGTACAAATATGCCGGAATCCATAAAACGTAAGAAAACATCCCGGGCTCAGGTCCGCCTACATGCATTCAGTGGGAAATAATAAAAAGTGAAGAGTCATGATAATTAAAATAAAATAATCGAGATGACAAAAGCAGGATTCCATGATCACAGCCTCCTCCTTCACCCATCCTGCCTCCCGCTTGATTACCCGTGGAAAACCACGTACAAGGGTGAGTAACGAATTACCCAAGAAGAATCCCCAACCGGGTACAATACGATATACATGATCATCTAGAAGAATGTATGCAAGCTATGAGTACAAACACAGAGCTTGAGCACATAGCTAAGTCCACACTTGACCTCTGATGCCATCTCGTGGTCTTAGTCCGGAAATACCACAACACACTAAACGCGCTTATACGGAACAAGTCCCGCCTCACCGCCTTCATCGCCGAGCACGTAAAGGTGCACTCGCTCAAGATCCCGAGGAGCTCTCCGGGCCGGGAGCCAGAATGAGCGTAAGCGCCGCACCGCATGCCACCGCAAACTCGGGGTGCCGGCCCAGTGGCAAGCCGCCTGTGTTCACCACCATGCCTAACTAAATCTCCGGATCGGTGTCACCGACATAGGGGTGTGAGACTCGACACGCGGAACTATGTCACCAACCACCGCACCGAGGCTAAGGAACCTGGCCGTGGTAGGCTTACACCAGAAGCGGCCCTGCCCTAACAGTGGCAATCAAGGGCTACGCCGAACACGCCGAGGACGTGCCGATCGCCGGACGCAGGCAATGCCAAGTCATCATCCCGACCGCTGGGGCATTTAACACCGCCACCTCACCCAAGATTGCGTGGCCCACCGGCTGGGATAGCTAATCCTCACGGGGTCCAAGGACGGAGAATCATCTCTAACGCCCTGCCATAGATGCAAGATACTTTATGCATCGGGCCCTTGATGATACTATCTACCCAATTCTAAACCTTAACTATAATAATAATAATAATTCAATCAATGCACCCAACACGTGCTCAATAGATACAAGGAACCTAGCATGATACTACTAAGCAAGAACAGATATCGAACATGCTAGAATAGAACAACCTAGCATGGGCTAACATGAGAAACAATACAAGAGTTCATGCCACCAGAATTGCAATGTGAGCACCTAGGGCTAAACATGCTAGTAATCATACACAGCATACAAAACAACAATCACAAATATACCGCAGGTCCACACAACCCCTGCAGAAGAAATCCTTACCTTGGCCTAAGACTTCTACACACAAATCCTAAGTCATGGAACAATCCCAGCTAGCGAAGGAACCTAGCAAACCAACAATAATTAGCATCTAAAATATCTAAACAACAATAGAACAAAAGAAGCTCGGCCGGAACTCACACGCGCGCGACGACACGAGCTTGGGCCAGCCGCAAGCCGGCACGGCAAGGACGCGCGCTACCGGCGCGCTACCGGCACGCAGCAGGACGCGCTACGGCGCCGCGCTACCGGCACGGCACGGCAGGACACGCGCGCGGGCGAGAGCGCTCGGGCGCTGGCGCGCGCGGCGCCGGGCGCGCGGCGATCGGACACGGCGAGCAGCTCGGCAGGCAGGACGCGCGCGGGCGAACGTTCGTCGGCGGCGGCTGGCGAGCGGCGCGGAAAGCGCGACGCGGCGAGGCGCGCGGCGGGCGACGCTGGCGCGGCGCGGCGCGCGAAGGCCGACGCGCGATTCGGGCGTGGCGCGCTGGCGCCGGGCGAACGGCAAGGCGCGGGAGCGACAGATCCGCGGCGAGCGATCGGCCGACGCGCGGCGGCGGCGAGGACCTCTCGGCGTGGCGCGAGCGACGGGCGATTCGTGGCCGCTGGCGGACGGGCGCGCGACGATCCGGGCGCGGCGAGCGACGGGCCGACGCGGCGACGATGGGGCTATCTCGTGGCCGCCGCCGGGCTTCACTGGCCGGGCCGCAATCAACACAACACACACAACACACCTCTTTTCACTTGGCCAAACGCACACCAAACGGATGAGAAGAAGAAGAAGAAGATCAATACCTACCCGAATGATGATGATCGAACCCAAGGAGATGCAAGGATGAAGAATCGGCAAGGCTATGGAGATGGAGAGCTTGGGCGTGCAAGAGGTGTTTTGGAGAAGAAGATGGAATAACCTAATTCTATTTCATTTAACCAAATGCACCAAAACTCCAAAATCCAAGGTTAACTAAGATGTGATGCAGTAAAGAGCAACAAGAGCACCTAATGGCTCAATTGGCACACATCTCTACAAGCTTCCCAAGAGACCCGGTTCAAACCCCTACTGCAAAGACAATTTCCTTTATTTTTACTTTTGCATCAAACCTTGCTCAAACCAAAACTCTCAAACCTCCAAAAACCTACATAAAACCATCCAATAATTTTAGTAATCGAAAGACACAAACGACTCGACGGCCCACTAAATTACCAAATTACCCCTAGGCATACCCGAAGACCGGAAGAAAACCTGGTCGTTATAATATTCCTCCTTTTTATGACTTTCGCCCTCGAAAGTCCTTAAGATGTAAAACACACTCAGTGGTAATGCAACCTCATCTCGCCTTCCCGCCTCCCAAGTGGCTTCCTCGTAACCCCGATTCTTCCATCAACCTTTACTAAACGAATCTCGCGACACGCAACGCCTTGGTCTCAAAGGCAAGGATCCTCACCGCTTCTCCTCAAGTTCAAATCCTCATTCACCGCAAAGGCTCAAAGTCCACAATGTGCGACGGGTCCGCACATACCGCTCAACATCGATACATGAAAAACACTATGCACCCGATAGTGACGGAGGTAGGGCTAACCGGTAAGCAACTCGCCAATCCTCTCTAGGATCTCAAATGGACCAACAAAACGGGACTCAACTTCCCACGCTTACCAAACCTCGTAACACCTCGTGACGGAGCAACCTTAAGGAACACATGCCGACCAACCTCAAACTCCAAATCTCGACGCCAACATCTACAGAACTTTTCTCGCTCGCTCCGAGTCACAACATACGAGTTTCTAATCTTCTCGTGACCGCACCATTGGTCAATCGCAGAACTCGACCCAAAACTCGTCTATCGCCAACCTCTTCCTGCAACACAGGGACCGGATAACGCTTACCATACAATGCCTCAATGGAGCCATCTCAATCGCCGATCGTAATCGTTGTTATAGGCAAACTCCATCAAGTACAGACATCGTCCCAATCGCTCGGGAAATCCAACACACAAGCCCTCAACATATCCTCGAGAACTGATTCACTCTCTCACCACCATCCGTCCGAGGGTGAAAAGTCAGGCTTAAATCGCACTCAGGCTCCAAACCTTCTCGAGCGCCTCCGTAAACGAAGTGAATCGCGAGTCACGACGGACACAATCCTCACCCAAGACACCATGATAACGGATGATCCGCTTCCAAAACAACCGCGCCCATCGCTCCACTCAGATAAGTGTTCTACCGGAATGAAGTGTGCGCTCTTGGTCAAACGGTCGACTATCACCCAAATCGAGAGAACTTCCTGAGTCCTTGGCAAACCGTAGATAAAGTCCATGGAGATCTCTTCCCATTTCCACTGGGTACACTAAGCTGGTCGCAATAAAACCACTGGTCTTCTCGCTCGGGTGCCTTCACTTGTCGACAAGTGAGACACCTACCGACAAACTCGCCACATCTCTCTTCATTCCCATCCACCGTAAGGTCCGCTAAGGTCTCGACATCTTGGTACTCCCGGTGCCAAGCAAAAGGGGAATCAGGCCTCCGAGAGCAACTCGCTCGCAAACTCGCAATGTCCCGAACACACAACCGCCTCTATAAGTCAACCCATCGTCTCGTGAATATACAAAGTCAAAGTCACCACAAGACTAACTCACAACCAATCTCTTAAGTGCGGGTCACCTAACCGGCCGTTTATAATCCACGCCAATCGATTTACACGAATAGCTTAATCGAGCTACTCGGCAGAACCTCTCCCAACAACATCGCAACCTCGCCCGCCGAACTCTCTCTCGCAAACTGGCTGAACTCAACAACGCCGCAGAGTGCGACGTCTTTTCGCTCAAAGCATCGCCACTACATTGGCTTTACCCGATGGTACAAAATCTCGCAGCCATAATCCTTACCAACTCTAACCATCTCTCTCGCTCATATTCAACTCCTTCGAGTAAACAGATACTTGAGGCTCGTGATCGGTAAACATCTCAATCCGCCACCATACTGTGTAATGCCTCCAAATCTTCTTAGGCAAACACCATCGCCGCTAACTCCATATCATGGGTCGGGTAGTTCTCGCTTCATACGGCTTCAAATTGACGGAAGCATAGGCAATGACCTTCCCGCGGCCGCATCAACACACAACCTAATCCAAACTTGGAAGCATCATCAGAGACCACTTAAACCACTCGCCTCTCCGGATCGCCAACATCGTGCCAAGTCAAATCGCGCTTTGAGCCTCGCAAAGCTCTCATCACACTCCGCTGCCCCAAACAAACTCGACACCCTTCCTCGCCGACGAGTGAGGGGCGAGGCTAAAGCAGTAAAAGTCCTGACGAACCGACGGTAGTAACTCGCCAAACCCGTAAAGTCGCTAATCTCGCAAGAATCAAGTCGGCTTGGCCCATGAACTCACGGCCCAATCTTCGCGGGTCCACGGCTATACCATCTCTCGAAACCACGTGGCCTAGGAAGGCCACCGCTTCCAACCAGAATCACATTTGGAAAACTTCGTGATAAAGCCGGGTTTTCCTCAAAGCCGCCAATACTCGCCTCGATGCTCGCATGGTCTTCTTTAGACCTCGAATAAATCGTAATATCGCCAATGAACACAATGACGGCCGCCCAAAAATGATTTGAACACCCTATCCATCATGTCCATGAACGCACTGGGCATTGGTCAATCCAAACGACATGACCACAAACTCATAGTGACCATATCCGACTCAAAGTCGCCTTAGGAATGTCGCAGATCCCCGATCCGCAGAATCGATGGTAACCGGATCTCGATCTATCTTGAGAACACGTAAGCTCCCCCAAGCCGATCGAACAAATCATCGATACGGGCAACGGATACTTATTCTTCATCGCCACCTTATTAAGCTCGCAGTAATCAATACATAAGCGCATAGAACCATCCTTCTTTTCACAAACAGAATCGTGCTCCCACGGGGACACACTTGGACGGATGAACCTCGGCCTAACATCTCCCGCAGAATCAACCTTCGCCTTTAATCACTGGCGCCATGCGACACGGAGCCTTCGAGATAGGAGGGTCCCCGCTCGAGCTCAATAATGAAGTCAACTCTCTCTTTGGGGCAACCCCAGAATCTCCTCAGAAACACATCCGCGAACTCCGCACGACCGGCACTGATCAACAGATAATGAGGGGCGCTTCTTCCTGCATAACTTGGCTAGATAGCCCCAAGCTCCATGAGCTAGCAAACGACGAAGCCACAAATGACACCATCGGGCGGCAACTCCACCCTCGACTCCACGAAACTTAAAGTCAACGACCGGGCGCCCCAACACTACTTCTTTCCGTGGCGCTAATCAACGCGTGGTTAGCAAAATGCCAACCACCCATACCAAGAATCACATCAAAACCCGCCATAGGCGTAACTATGAGCGTAGCCACAAGCAACTCTCCGGATATCTCGATCCCGCCATCCTTAATCTTATCTCTAGCTAACATACTAACTCCCCAAGGAGTTGCAACAGATAACTCAAAACCTAGAGGCTCTAATCTCAACTTAGCATGCTCAAGAAACAACATGATACAAATGAATGCGTAGGAACTGTAATCAAACAAGACAAATGCGCAGTTGATCTAAAACAAGAAGCGCATCGCCACAAATGCCGCATCCGTGACGCTGGCTCCCGACGGGTCGTAGCAAACACTGACTCGCCGCCGCTGGCCGAGCCGCCATAGCCGGGCCGATCACAAAACGGGCCATGTGCCCCTCTCTACCACAACGGAAGCACACCCTAGGTCCAGCCGATAAGTTCGGCGTGGACTTTCCCACAAGTAGCACAAGCGGAAATCGCTCGGGTCCTCTCCCCGCGGGGCGGAAACGGACCGAGCTCTCCGCACGATCTCTCGCTTCGAATCGCTCTTGGCGGCGCCGGCCGCCGCCCCAAAGTCAACTTCTTCTTCGCGCCCACACCGCCCGACAGGGACAGACGCGAACAGAGCGGCAACAACCCGCCAAGCAGATACTTCCCATTATAGATCGTGGCTAATCGGGATGTTTCTAGCATAAGTGTCGTGGCCCGAGCCTCGACATCCTCGGGAAACACCGCCTCAATCCAGATATGAACTTCCAATCTTCACCCGGGTGGCAATCAATCGAGGAGCAAAATATCCATACTCCGAGAACTTGCGCCATATTCTCAATGGAATCGTAACCTCGCTCTGTGTTCTCGGAAGAGCTCCACCATCTTCTCTTGAGCCTCATCACCGATGAACTTTACCTTGAACTCAGCCTTGAAGAACTCCTAAGAAGCGGGTGGAGACCCACTGGTCTCTCGCTCAAGGTGGACTCCCACCACCATCATGGGCAATTGTAAAGACCCGACCCAAAAGGGGCTCTAAATGGGCCTTTACCCCAATGCATGTAGTGAAAATAAAAGACATTACAAAAATACATTTTGATTCCAAGTAAAAAATGTGAAAAAACATTCAACAACCAAAACATACATTTCTAAAAGCACACTGATCGTAGATTTATTTAAACCATTAAAACAATCCACAAGTACAAATATGCTGGAATCCATAAAACGTAAGAAAACATCCCGGGCCTGTGCCTGCCTACATGCATTCAGGGAAATAATAAAAAAGTGAAGAGTCATGATAATTAAAATAAAATAATCAGAGATGACAAAGAAGTTCCATGATCATAGCTCCTCCTTCACCATCCTGCCTCCCGCTTGATTACCCGTGGAAAACCACGTAATAAGGGTGAGTAACGAATTACCCAAGAAGAATCCCCAACCGGGTACAATACGATATACATGATCATCTAGAAGAATGTATGCAAGCTATGAGTACAAACACAGAGCTGAGCACATAGCTAAGTCCACACTTGACCTCTGATGCCATCTCGTGGTCTTAGTCCTAAAATACCACAACACACTAAACGCACTATACGGAACAAGTCCCGCCCACTGCTTCATCGCCGACACGTAAAGGTGCAATCGCTCAAGATCCCGAGGAGCTCCGGGCCGGCGCCAGAATGAGCGTAAGCGCGCACCGCATGCTACCGCAAACTCGGGGTGCCGGTCCAGTGGCAAGTCGCCTGTGTTCGGGCCACCATGCCTAACTAAATCTCGGATCGTGTCACCGACATAGGGTGTGAGACTCGACACGTGAACTATGTCACCGCACTCACCGCACTCGAGGCTAAGGAACCTGGCCGTGGTAGGCTTACACCAGAAGCGTCCTGCCCTAACAGTGGCAATCAAGGGCTACGCCAACACGCCGAGGACGTGTCGATCGCCGGGACGCAGGCAATGCCAAGTCATCATCCCGACCGCTGGGGCATTTAACACCGCCACCCTCACCCAAGATTGCAGTGGCCTACCGGCTGGGATAGCTAATCCTCACGGGGTCCAAGGACTGAGAATCGTTCTCGAACGCCCTTGCCATAGATGCAAGATACTTTATGCATCGGGCCCTGATGATTCTATCTACCTCAATTCTAAACCTTAACAATAATAACGATTCAATCAATGCACCCAATACGTGCTCATCAGATACAAAGAACCTAGCATGATACTACGAAGCAAGAACAGATATCGAACATGCTAGAATAGAACAACCTAGCATGGGCTAACATGAGAAACAATACAAGAGTTCATGCCACCAGAATCTGTAACAGAGCACCTAGGCTAAACATGCTAGTAATCATACATGTGCATACAAAACAACAATCACAAATATACCGCAGGTCCACACAACCCCTGTGAAGAAATCCTTACCTTGGTCGGAAGACTTTTACACACAAATCCTAAGTCATGGAACAATCCCGAGCTAGCGAGCGGAACCTAGCAAACCAACAATAATCAGATCTAAAATATCTAAACAACAATAGAATGAAGCAAGCTCGCTCGGAACTCACGCGCGCGACGACACGAGCTTGGGGTCGCGGCAAGCCGGCACGGCAAGGACGCGCTACGGCCGCGCTACCGGCACGGCAAGGACACGCTACCGGGCCGCGCGCCGGCACGGCAAGGACACGCTACCGGCGCGCTACCGCACGGCAGGGAGGGGCGCGCGCGCGCGCGGCGCGAAGGCGCACGCGGCGCGCGCGCGCGCGGCGTCGCGCGCGCGCGCGCGCGAGCGAAGGCTCGAGCGGCGGCGCGCGGCGCGCGGGCGCGCGCGCGCGCGCGACACACGGCGAGCCGCTCGGCAGGACGATGCGCGCGGGCGAACGCTCGAGCGGCGGCGCGCGGCGAGCGCCGCGGCAAGCGGACACGGCGAGGGCGCGCGAAAGCGACGCGACGCGACGACGCGCGGGCGCTGGCGAGGACTCTCTCGGCGTGGCGAAGCGACGGCGATCTCGGCGTCGGCTGGCGCGAACGGCGAGGCCGGGCCGGCGCGAACGGCGCGGGCCGGACGATCGGGCGCATGGCGTGGCTGGTTCGACCGACTGGGCGGCGTGTGATGGCGTTCCGACTGACGAGCGGCCGATGCTGGATGATGATGGTCGCCTTCCTACCGGGCCGCACAACACACACACACACAACCCTTTTTCTTACATTCGCCAACAAACACCCAAATGAGAAGATGAAGAAGACGTAAGACTTACCCTAATGATGATGATCGAACCCAAGGAGATGCAAGGATGAAGAATCAAGCAAGGCTATGGAGATGGAGAGCTTTATGGCCAAGAGGTGTTTTGGAGAATAAGATGGAATAACCTAATTCTATTTCATTTAACCAAATGCACCAAAACTCCAAAATCCAAGGTTAACTAAGATGTGATGCAGTAAAGAGCAACAAGAGCACCTAATGGCTCAATTGGCACACATCTCTACAAGCTTCCCAGAGACCTGGTTCAAACCCCTACTGCAAAGACAATTTCCTTTATTTTTACTTTTGCAACAAACCTTGCTCAAACCAAACCACAAACTCCTCCAAAACCTACAAAACCATCCAATAATTTTAGTAATCGAAAAGACACAAACGACTCATGACGGCCCCACTAAATTACCAAATTACCCCTAGGGCATACCCGAAGACCGGAAGAAAAACTGGTCGTTATAATATTCCTCCTTTTTATGACTTTCGCCCTCGAAAGTCCTTAAGATGTAAAATACTTCTGTGGTAATGCAACCTCATCTCGCCTTCCCGCCTCCCAAGTGGCTTCCTCGTAACCCCGATTCTTCCATCGAACTTTACTAAACGAATCTCGCGACACGCAACGCCTTGGTCTCAAAGGCAAGGATCTCACCGCTTCTCCTCAAGTTCAAATCTCATTCACCGCAAAGGCTCAAAGTCCACAATGTGCGACGGGTCCGCACATACCGCTCAACATCGATACATGGAAAACACTATGCACCACCGATAGTGACGGAGGTAGGCTAACTGTAAGCAACTCGCCAATCCTCTCTAGGATCTCAAATGGACCAACAAAACGGGACTCAACTTCCCACGCTTACCAAACCTCAAAACACCTCGTGACGGAGCAACCTTAAGGAACACATGCCGACCAACCTCAAACTCAAATCTCGACGCCAACATCTACAGAATTCTTCTCGCTCGCGCCGAGTCACAACATACGAGCTCTAATCTTCTCAGATCGCACCATTGGTCAATCGCAGAATTTCGACCCAAAACTCGTTTATCACCAACCTCTTCCCTGCAACATTGTGGGACCGATAACGCTACCATACAATGCCTCGAATGGAGCCATCTCAATCGCCGATCGTAATCTATTGTTATAGGCAAACTCCATCAAGCATGACATCGTCCTAATCGCTCGGGAAATCCAAACACACAAGCCTCAACATATCTCGAGAATTGATTCACTCTCTCACCCACCATCCGCTCGAGGGTGAAAAGTCAGGCCTAAATCGCACTGCAGGCTCAAACCCTTCTCGAGCGCCTCCGTAAACGAAGTGAACCGCGAGTCACGATCGACACAATCCTCACCAAGACACCATGATAACGGATGATCTCGCTTCCAAAAAAACCGCGCCCATCGCTCCACTCAGATAAGTGTTCTCTACCGGAATGAAGTGTGCGCCTGGTCAAACGGTCGACTATCACCCAAATCGAGAGAACTTCCTGAGTCCTTGGCAAACCAGAGATAAAGTCCATGGAGATCTCTTCCCATTTCCACTGGGTACACTCGGTGGTCGTGAATAAACCACTGCTTCTCGCTCGGGTGCCTTCACTTGTCGACAAGTGAGACACCTACCGACAAACTCGCCACATCTCTCTTCATTCCCATCCACCGTAAGGTCCGCTAAGGTCTCGATACATCTTGGTACTCCCTGGTGCCAAGCAAAGGGGGAATCAGGCCTCCGAGAGCAACTCGCCAGAAACTCGCAATGTCCGAACACACAACCGCCTCTATAAGTCAACCCACCGCTCGTGAATATACAAAGTCAAAGTCACCACAAGACTAACTCACAACCAATCTTGCGCGGGTCACCTAACTGGTCGTTTATAATCCACGCTAATCGACGCACGAATAATAATCGAGCTACTCGGCAGAACCTCTCCCAACAACATCGCAACCTCGCCCGCTCGAACTCTCTCTCGCAAACTGGCTGAACTCAACAACGCCGCAGAGTGCGACGCCTTTTCTACTTCAAAGCATCGCCACTACATTGGCTTTACCTTGATGGTACAAAATCTCGCAGCCATAATCCTTACCAACTCTAACCATCTCTCTCGCTCATATTCAACTCCTTCGAGTAAACAGATACTTGAGGCTCGTGATCGGTAAACATCTCAATCCGCCACCATATGTGTAATGCTCTCCAAATCTTCGGGCAAACACCATCGCCGCTAACTCCATATCATGAGTCGGGTAGTTCTCGCTTATACGGCCTTCATGATGACGGAAGCATAGGCAATGACCTTCCCGCGGCCGCATCAACACACAACCTAATCCAAACTTGAAGCATCATCAGAGACCACTTAAACCACTCGTCTTCTCCGGATCGCCAACATCGGTGCCAAGTCAAACCACGCTTGAGCCTCGCAAAGCTCTCATCACACTCGCTGCCCCAAACAAACTCGACACCCTTCCTCGCCGACGAGTGAGGGGCGAGGCTAAAGCGTAAAAAGTCTGACGAACCGACAGAGTAACTCGCCAAACCTGTAAAGTCGCTAATCTCAAGAATCAAGTCGCTTGGCCCATGAACTCACTACCAATCTTCGCGGGTCCACGGCTATATATCATCTCGAAACCACGTGGCCTAGGAAGGCCACCGCTTCCAACCAGAATCACATTTGGAAAACTTCGTGATAAAGCCGGGTTTTCCTCAAAGCCGCCAATACTCGCCTCAAATGCTCGCATGGTCTTCTTTAGACCTCGAATAAATCGGGATATCGCCAATGAACACGATGACGGCCGCCCAAAAATGATTTGAACACCCTATCCATCATGTCCATGAACGCACTGGGCATTGGTCAATCCAAACGACATAACCACAAACTCATAGTGACCATATCCGACTCAAAGTCGCCTTAGGAATGTCGCATCCCCGATCCGCAATCGATGGTAACCTGATCTCGATCTATCTTGAGAACACGTAAGCTCCCTCAAGCCGATCGAACAAATCATCGATACGGGCAACGGATACTTATTCTTCATCGCCACCTTATTAAGCTCGCGTAATCAATACATAAGCGCATAGAACCATCCTTCTTTTCACAAACAGAATCGTGTTCCCACTGGGACACACTTGACGGATGAACCCTGGCCTAACATCTCCGCAGAATCGACCTTCGCCTTTAATCACTGGCGCCATGCGACACGAGCCTTCGAGATAGGGAGGGTCCCCTGCTCGAGCTCAATAATGAAGTCAACTCTCTCTTTGGGGCAACCCCAGAACTCCTCAGAAACACATCCGCAAACTCCTCGCACGACCGCACTGATCAACAGACATGCCGAGGGGCGGCTCTTCCTGCATAACTTGGCTAGATAGCCCCAAGCTCCATGAGCTAGCAAACGATTTAGCTTTTACAAACCGACACCATCGGCGGCAAACTCCACCCCGACTCCACGAAACTTAAAGCTCACGACCGCGGCCTCAACACTACTTCTTTCCGGTGGCAAGGCAATCAACGCGTGGTTAGCGCCCAACCACTCCATACCAAGAATCACATCAAAACCGCCATAGGCGTAACTATGAGCGTAGCCACAAGCAACTCTCCTGATATCTCGATCCGCCATCCTTAATCTTATCTCTAGCCAACATACTAACTCCCCAAGGAGTTGCAACAGATAACTCAAAACCTAGAGGCTCTAGTCTTAACTTAGCATGCTCAAGAAACAAACATGTATACAAATGAATGCGTGGAACTGTAATCAAACAAGACAAATGCGCAGTTGATCTAAAACAAGAAGCGCACTCGCCACACGCCGCATCCGTGACGACGCTGCTTCCCGACGGTCGAGCAAACACTGACTCGCCGGCCGCTGGCTGGCCGAGCCGCCATAGCCGGGCCGATCACAAAACGGGCCATGTGCCCTCTCTACCACAACGGAAGCACACCCAGGTCCAGCCGATAAGCTCCGCGCGTGACTTTCCCACAAGTAGCACAAGCGGAAATCGCTCGGGTCCTCCTCGCCGCTTGGCCTGAAACGGATCGAGCTCTCACGATCTCGCTTCGAATCGCCTTGGGCGGCGCCGCCGCCTCAAAGTCAAATCTCTCTTTCGCCTCCCACACTGGCTGGGACAGAGACAACAGAGCGCAACAACCCGCCCAAGCAGATACTTCCCATTATAGATCGTGGCTAATCGACAGCTTTAGCATAAGTGTCGTCGGGCCCGAGCCCCGACATCTCGGGAAACACTCGCCAATCCAGATATGAACTTCCGAATCTTCACCCGGGTGGCAATCAAATCGAGGAGCAAAATATCCATACTCCGAGAACTTGCGCCATATTCTCAATGGAATCGTAACTCGCTTCTGTGTTCCGAAGAGCTCCACCATCTTCTCTCGAGCCTCATCACCGATGAACTTTACCTTGAACTCACTTGAAGAACTCCTAAGAAGTGTGGAGACCACTGTCTCTCGCTCAAGGTGGACTCCCACCACCATCTCGCCACAGGCTCTCCTAGCACATGAGCCGCACATCTCGGCCTCTCAATATCTGGGCACACCATGATCGTGAAGGTGTACTCCAAATGGGCAATCCACTGGCCGCCGCTAACGCATCACCGGTGGCATCAAACTTCTCAAAGCTTCCACTTCACAAAATCCTTCACCACCTACCCAATTCCCCGCACCTCCGCCATATCCGCTCTGGGGCTACTTGCTCCTCGTGGAGCCGAGGTGCTATCGAGCTCACGAACCAATCGAGTCACCGCCGACCGGGCTCGGACTCTTCCCGCCATACGCTAACAAGGCTCGGTCTCTCGCGCTCGGTCACTCAACATGTCGACCATAAAAGCCCTCATAGACTCAAAGAAACTCGCCCAGAGCGCCTCACACTAAGGCCGCCGCGCTTCAACGCCCGCCTAGGCGTAACAGAGGAGCCTGTGGAATGCCATCAGTTGTCGCCTGGGACGATGTCCTCGCAGACGATCCGATCTCGATACTCGACCGCCTCGAACCTCCTCTCCTGCAGACGGTGGATCGCATGTCGCGATCTACATCCAAACCAACAACGAATCAAAACTCGTCACACCATTCCACAACACCAAACAAGGCATACACTAGATGATAGGTATTGTAAATTTTAACCCTTTTCCTTTCTAAAACAATAAATCTAGGCGCACTGATGATCGCTTGAGTGTCGATGATCATGGAAAACGACTCTACAACAAAAAAGGTCACCACAGATCTATGACTCGAAGCTCGATACCAATCAGAAGACCCACCCAAAAAGGGGCTCTAAATGGGCCTTTACCCCAATGCATGTAGTGAAAATAAAAGACATTATGAAAATACATTTTGATTCCAAGTAAAAATGTAAACATTCAACAACCAAAACATACATTTCTAAAAGCATACTGATCGAGATTTATTTAAACCATTAAAACAATCCACAAGTACAAATATGCGGAATCCATAAAACGTAAGAAAACATCCCGGGCTCTGTGTCTGCCTACATGCATTCAGGGAAATAATAAAAAGTGAAGAGTCATGATAATTAAAATAAAATAATCAGAGATGACAAGCAGAGTTCCATGATCATAGCTCCTCCTTCACCCATCCTGCCTCCCGCTTGATTACCCGTGGAAAACCACGTAATAAGGGTGAGTAACGAATTACCCAAGAAGAATCCCCAACCGGGTACAATACGATATACATGATCATCTAGAAGAATGTATGCAAGCTATGAGTACAAACACAGAGCTGAGCACATAGCTAAGTCCACACTTGACCTCTGATGCCATCTCGTGGTCTTAGTCCGAAAATACCACAACACACTAAACGCACTATACGGAACAAGTCCCGGCCCACCGCTTCATCGCCGAGCACGTAAAGGTGCATCGCTCAAGATCCCGAGGAGCTCTCCGGGCCGGGCGCCAGAATGAGCGTAAGCGCGCACCGCATGCTACCGCAAACTCGGGGTGCCGGTCTAGTGGCAAGCCGCCTGTGTTCACCACCATGCCTAACTAAATCTCCGGATCTGTCACCGACATAGGGTGTGAGACTCGACACGTGAACTATGTCACCGCACCACCGCACCGAGGCTAAGGAACCTGGCCCGTGGTAGGCTTACACCAGAAGCGGCCCTGCCCTAACAGTGGCAATCAAGGGCTACGCCAACACGCCGAGGACGTGTCGATCGCCGGGACGCAGGCAATGCCAAGTCATCATCCCGACCGCTGGGGCATTTAATACCGCCACCTCACCCAAGATTGCGTGGTGGCCTACCGCTGGGATAGCTAATCCTCACGGGTCCAAGGACTGAGAACTGTCTCGAACGCCCTGCCATAGATGCAAGATACTTTATGCATCGGGCCCTGATGATTCTATCTACCCCAATTCTAAACCTTAACAATAATAACGATTCAATCAATGCACCCAATACGTGCTCATCGATACAAAGAACCTAGCATGATACTACGTAAGCAAGAACAGAGCATCGAACATGCTAGAATAGAACAACCTAGCATGGGCTAACATGAGAAACAATACAAGAGTTCATGCCAACAGAATTGCAACAGAGCACCTAGGCTAAACATGCTAGTAATCATACATGTGCATACAAAACAACAATCACAAATATACCGCAGGTCCACACAACCCCTGTGAAGAAATCCTTACCTTGGTCTCAAGACTTTTACACACAAATCCTAAGTCATGAACAATCCCGAGCTAGCGAAAGGAACCTAGCAAACCAACAATAATCAAAGATCTAAAATATCTAAACAACAATAGAAAAAGCAAGCTCGGCTCGGAACTCACGCGCGCGCGACGACACGAGCTTGGGGTCGCTGGCAAGCCGGCACGGCAAGGACGCGCTACCGCGCTACCGCACGCACTGACGGCAGGACACACGCGCGCCGCGCTACCGCACGGACGACACGGCGCGCCGCGGCGGCACGGCACGGCAAGGCAGAGGACACGCGCGCCGGCGGCGCGGCGCAAGGCAGCGCTCGGGCGCTGGCGGCGCGCGGCGCGCAGCGCGGCGCGCGGCGCGCGGCGCGCGGCGCGGCGAGCGCGACACGGCGAGCAAACTGGCAGGACGACGCGCGCGCGCGTAACTCCTCGCGCGGCGCGGCGCGCGCGAGCAGCAACGGGCAAGCGGACACGGCGAGGGCGCGCGCGAGCGGCGACGCGGACGCGGACGCGGGCGCCGGCGAGGACTCTCGCGCGGCGCGAGCGATCGGGCGACCGGCCGTGGCCGGGCGAACGGCGAGGCCGGGCTGGACAGATCCGGCGCGCGCAGCAGGTCGCCGCGACGGATCCGGCGCGACGACGGACGGGCTCGCGTGCGCGAGCCGGGCCGATGCGATGGCGGGATGATGGACTTCTCCTACCGGGCCGCACAACACACACACACACAACCCTTTTTCTTACATTCGCCAACAAACACCCAAATGAGAAGATGAAGAAGACGAAGACTTACCCTAATGATGATGATCGAACCCAAGGAGATGCAAGGATGAAGAATCAAAGCAAGGCTATGGAGATGGAGAGCTTAATGCCAAGAGGTGTTTTTGGAGAATAAGATGGAATAACCTAATTCTATTTCATTTAACCAAATGCACCAAAACTCCAAAATCCAAGGTTAACTAAGATGTGATGCGTAAAGAGCAACAAGAGCACCTAATGGCTCAATTGGCACACATCTCTACAAGCTTCCCAGAGACCCTGGTTCAAACCCTACAAGCAAAGACAATTTCCTTTATTTTTACTTTTGCAACAAACCTTGCTCAAACCAAACCACAAACTCCTCCAAAACCTACAAAACCATCCAATAATTTTAGTAATCGAAAAGACACAAACGACTCATGACGGCCCGACTAAATTACCAAATTACCCTAGGGCATACCCGAAGACCGGAAGAAA